>JAODAL010018862.1:0-73549 GCA_025379985.1 Phyllomedusa bahiana
AGTAGCAAAAAATGGCTTTCCCAAAGGGAATACAGTGAAATTTATAACAGGCATGAGTTTTTTAGCAGCCAATGAGAGCCCTTCACCTCAATGATGACGTTTTTGACACTTCTCTGTGCTCTGCGCTGATTGAATGGTTGCCAAAAGTGCAGAATGGTGATTGGATGGCCGCCAAAAGTGCAGAAAGCCGCTGAAAATTAAACTGAAAATGACGTGTCAAACTAGAACTTGACTAGAAAGAACAGTAAAATGTTTGGCTCAAGTTCTAAAAATTTGTTCTACTATAACTTAACTTTTCTAGAACAGTTCGATCAACACTAACGGAATGGTTATTATGTGTTAAAATGGCCCAGTCTTGACCTAAATCCCATTGAGAATCTGAGGCATGACTTGAAAATTGCTGTTCACAAATGTTCTCCAACCAATCTGACTGAGCTGGAGCTATTTTGAAAAGAAGAATGGACAACAATTCCAGCCTCTAGATCTGCAAAGCTCATAGAGACATACCCCAACAGACTTGTAGCTATCAATGCAGCTAAAGGTGGTCCTACAAAGTATTGAGTCGGGGGGGGGGGAGGGAGGGAGCGCTGAAAAGATATGTACTTTTAGTTTTTTGGGTTTTTTTTCAAAATTTTGGAAAAGCACATATCATTTTTTTTTTACCCTTCACAAATACTTGCTACTTTGTGTTGCAACATCACATAAATACATATATCAATAATATACATTTAAGTTTGAAGCTATAACATTTAAATATGAGGAACAGTTCAATAGTTGCAACCAACTGTAGGTTTAAACTGTGTGTAGAAGCAATTGTGCAGCTGAATATCAGGTACATCATTATCACCGATAACGTCTTCTTTCTTTTCTGGTCTACCATACACAATTTTGAATGAAAATATTGTGAGGTTTTGAGACAGCGACTAGTAATGTAAAGGCCAGAATACTGGTTTAGGGGAGAGCAGATGTTTCTTGCTAGAGCTACCACAACCCTTACAATGTCAACTGGGACCTTAATGGGACCAAATGTCAACACTATTTGGAGCTAATTGTTTGTCACTTTGATTGATTTCTGATAGGTTGATTAACAAATTATCTAAATGGTCTATTTTAAATCTTTTGTTAATGTGTAAAAGAAAGAGGGTTAAACAAAAACAAGAAAAAATACAAAAATAATTAATTTTAGTCAGTTATACACATGCTTGAGTTCCACATATACAATGCTGAATGTCTAGTGAGGCTGCATAGAAAACATCACTATTTACTCCCATTAGAAATCTACAACTTCCTGTTTTTATTTTGCGAGCAATATGTATTTGGGTGATGAATGTTGGATCTGAAAATAAAAACTATTCACTGTTTATTGCAATAAAATATTTCAGAACTTATTTCAGTGTAGCCTCACATTCTTCCATCATTTTAAACCAATTTATGTGATTAGTAGCTTGGATTTATTATTATAATGCTAGTGGTATTAAGTAGTGTTGAGCGATTGCGTTGGCTATCGAGATCGAGCGATAGTCGATAGTCGGCCGCTATCGATAAGGTTTTTTCGATAGTGAGCATCGATTATGAGCGATTACCATTAAAGTCTATGGGAGAGCAACAACACCTTCATTATTACACCCAAACAAGGCTGGAGAAGCTGAAATTAACATCCACAACAGTCAAATGGATACGTGCTACATCTTAGGCAACACACTTAGGTTATAAAAGTCACAGAAAAAAAGTCACAGACCATTCACTATCCCTGTCTTGTACCACAGCATGACCCTTAAACTGCATCACCACAAATTAAAAAGTTCCAGAAGGCAGTATGATTTGAACCATCATGTTACTTGAACTGGACATTGAATATCCCTGTCCTGGAACGCAGCATGAGCCCCAAACCTGCATGACCCCCAGATTTAAAAAGTGCCGCAAAAAGGAGTCTTTCAACCACCATTTTAGTTTCACTGGACATTGACTATACCTGTTCTGGACCGCAGTATGACCATTAAACCTGTCTGACCCCCAGATTAAACAGTGCCGGGAAAAGGAGTCTGTTATGTCTGTATCTGTTATGTTTTCGTATAATAAACAGTATTTTTTGCACCTTTCAATTCACCTGTGGTGAATATAGAATTGCTGTTTTAAGATTTACGTGGATGCTGCGTCAATGAACAATGCTGGGTGTGCAAAAGTCAAAAAACACGTAACTGTTATGTTTTCGTATGATACACGGCATTTTTTGCACCTTTCAATTCACCTGTGGTGAATATAGAATTGCTGTTTTAAGATTTACGTGGATGCTGCGTCAATGAACAAACCTGGGTGTGCAAAAGTCAAAAAAACACGTAACTGTTATTGTTTTGGTATTATACACGGTATTTTTTTGCACCTTTCAATTCACCTGTGGTGAATATAGAATTGCTGTTTTAAGATTTACGTGGATGCTGCATCAATGAACAAGGCTGGGTGCGCAAAAGTCAAAAAACACGTAACTGTTATGTTTTCGTATGATACATGGTATTTTTGGCAACAAACAACCTGTGCTGACTACAAGATTGCTGGATTGTAATTTAACTGCAAGGTGAATATATCAACAGTCACAGGTGTAATGGGTAAAATTAAAATGAACACATATCTGAAATGTATACTGATAATAAAAGTGGAGTTTTGCACCTAACAAAGAGACCTGCAGTTGCTAGAAATGATGTGTATCCAATATAAGTTCAGGCTGCCCAATATCCAGGAAATATTTCAATAGCAAACTGTTAATAATAAAGATATTCCACTACAATGTCTACACTAAGTCTTGGTGAACTTTATCCAGTGTTCTTTATAGATAGAGCTTGTCTGTGTTCGCGCGCGGGGGCCACCCCGCTCCCACCGCCGTGAATTTACAGCGGTAGATTCTGCTTTAAAATTCTCTAGCTAACTACATAAAATGTTCAAATCCCTAATGTAACTAAATTGGAAGGATCACAGCTAATAGTAGAGGTTTCTCTGTGCAGAAATAGACTAATTTCGCTGAGCTGTTTGGCCACAGGCAGAGCGCAGGTCCTATCCCTATGAGACGCTGAGAGACACTGAGTCTGAAACAGGAAACGCTGTTCTATGTAAAACGAGGTCATGTGATTTTTCCAGCCAATCGCAACCATACACATCCCAGTCATGACGTCGCACACACATCTCACCCTGCTCTATTCTGTAATCTGATTTGCTGGCCGCCAAAATTACAGGAAGCGCCGAAAAAGGCGCGATCTTAATAGATGATGCTCAGATTTTAACCTTAATTATCGCATGATCTGGAAATTTCGATAACCATAAAAACCTTGCCGATTTCAACTTTGTCGATAAAAATCGCTCAACACTAGTATTAAGTACTGTGTGTTCTAGCAAACAGTAAATAAAGGTTCCTCATATATTGTTAAATGCAATGCCTAATTTTCCAGTGAGTTAAAATGTTTAATAAAATAAAATCACCTTTTGACTCCTTCTCTAATGGAAGAAAATATTTGTCATGATAACAAGTTGTGTTCTCTATCATTAACACCACTTATCAACTCAGATCACTGCCATTAATGCTTCATAATTATCCCCTGCTGTTATTAGTATGTCTTAGCAGTTTTCTGCAATAGTCAATTATCAACAGGAGAGCCTTGTAACACTCTTCATTTCTTAACAGTTTATTTCATTCAGTTTTCTAACTTCTACTTACATATAGCTTAAGTGTCATATCAAATAGCAGTTTCAAAGCAAACAGCATATTCAGCATATACTGTATAAACCACAATGGTTACCATTTTACAAATTAAAAGCTCAGTACTAAAGATCAATATACATTAGGGTATTTTTATGTCGCTTATGAAAATTCTGTGTATAGTAGAATATGTATATTAATATAAAGAAGCCATTTCAGTATTTGAGATAATCACTTCGCCAAACGCCAATAATTTATGTTGTACTTTCTGCATTTTTTAGCATTTTCTCTTTACTAGCTGTACACAGTATGCAATACAAAGATGGTCTTTTCTGTGTCTAATCTTACATTTTATCAGCAATGATGTTAATATATTAAGAAATGAGTGTCAATTAATGTTTTATGATACGAAGTTTTAATCATTTCATTTCATCCACAACCATCACTTCACAGGTGCTCAATTTTATGCCCCAAATGACATTATCAAGCATCTGCCACACAACATATTGGGCAAACTATTTATCTGGAAAGATATGTGTGACATATATCAGAGCTTGGATTCTGTCTCAATTGGGTATGAAAGCAAATGTCAAACAAGATTGGCTTTACATGATGGAGGCCAATAAAGTAGCCCTCTGGGCCAGTCACCTGATTTTCTAGGAATGTGTTTTTTTTCCCTTTATATGGTGCTCTTTCAGCTGTACTTATAAACATTTATGTTGTAATATGGATATTTCTTTGCAACCTGATGTATAAAATTCCTATTTCTCTGACCTCTGTTACTGCTGACACACACTGTTCAGCTATTACAATAAACCCACTGACATGTAAAGTGAAGAAAATTAATTATCTCATGACAATGGCTCCTTTTGTAGGTAGAATATATATGATGATTTATGAATGATGTTGCAAAATTATAGCACTAGACAAAAGAAAACACAGAAGATGCCTTTCTGGTGTAGTATATCAAATAAATAATGGGGTTCTCTATAGACCCGTAATAGATCGATGCCCACCTTACAGATTAAATAGTCAGGTGAAGCACAAAATCACAAGCAGCCCTACTGCCACTCCACTCACACACTCTGTAGTTGTAACATGGAGATCCTGATGACTGAAGACGGATTGAGAGAAGCATCAACTCATCTTACACGCTGTGCAGTGAGACAAGGTACTTTAAGATTAAAAAAGAAAAGTGTATCACAGGATCTTCTCTTAGGGTATGTTCACACAACAGATATTAATGAGCTTCCACAGCGCAGGTTTCCACACCACCAATTTCAAAAGCGTGGTATGAAAAAAAAGAATGAACATGTTCATTCTTTTAAACGGATCCTCCTCAGACAGGAGGGATGCAGGTTTACCACACTGGCATGAAGCCAACCTGTGTCCAAACCAGGGGTGTAAAACAGATTCTCAGCAGAAATCCAAGATGTTGCCTCAGATTTCTGACAAAGAAACCACATTGGACTTTTTTCATGTCAAAAACCTGACATGTTAATCCGGCTTTAGGGTAGCATAATCTCACAATGGGATCATAGTCACTCCTGATTGGAAGGTTGTCATGGATGAAAAGCAAAGTCCAAGCACCATGAACAGGGCAGTACCATTGATGAACTCATAGAAGGAAGGATAGAGCAGATTCGCAATCTCAATGATATAGATATTATTACATGCTGCACTGGTACTGCAACCCCAGTACACACAGAGAGTATACTACTTGGAACAACAACAACAAAAATGATCTTTGTGATATATTCCCCCTGACATAGAAAAAGATCTATTTCAAAAGTAATACACAAATCTTACTTTAATCAGGGGCACGTAGGACAAACATTTAGTAACAGACCAACAAACAACAAGTATACTGCTTCTTCAGATCCATATAGATCTGATGAAGGAGCAAACTGCATTTTGCTGATGCCCCTGAAGAAACTTCATAGTGAAACCCTGGGTCTGGCTGCACCTCGTTTGCTCTCGGCATTTCATGTGGAGTACACAAATTGTATCGTTTGGTTTGTAAGCAACAAATAAAACTTCAGTTGTTATTTTAGCTCAGACTGTCTACACTATTATTTTCTTCTGTCCCTGTAGACTTTCCTGGAAACTTGTATGGAGAATCTCTATGATGGATCATTATACACCTGAGGTGTATTGTACTACTCACCTGTATGTTTTTGATGTAGCAGCCAAGAAGTTTTTTACTACTTACTAATTTGACAATTTAGAAGATTTAACTTCTTCTTTACTTCTGTGGCTCCACTGGACCATTTAGAGGATTGTAGCATATATTCTCACATTTGTAGCATGCATTCTACATTTATCCTGCTGATAACACACAGCAACTAATAAGGTCTCCAGCCCGACTACTGCTAGAGCAGATAAAGGGAAGCTTGTGTAAATAAACATGAGATAAGAACTGTTCTAACTTTAAATTGTAGCAAAACTAAAATAGAATGTATTTGGCAATTCTGTTATTTTGCCTTTGCCTGAATTTTTAAAGCTAATTAATGAGATGGGACTATTTTTTTTAACTATAGGCCTTTACTTTAAAACCATCTGTTCTGCATCATCCTTTATTAGGGATCAAGTAACTAGCCATCACATTAGGTTTTCTCACTACTTACGTTTAGGAATTTGTGTGGGTTTGCAAGAATGGAAAGTTTTCCCCTACAATCCAGTAAAAAACCCTAACCCAAACTTTCGGTTAGGGTTACAAACATGGTTAGGGTTAGGGTTAGCATTAGGACCAGAGTGAAAATCTTAGGTTGGGGATGCCTCAATTTTTTTCACAAGTTAGGTCAAAGTGTCAAATACAACAGGGACAATGACCATGATAATCAGAGCTCACTGGGACAACAAAGCAGCCGTAATACAAAATCCATACCAAACCATACCATACCAATATTTGAGTTTTGTCTTGGTCATGCACCTCGACACGTCCTAAAATAAACAACAGTATCACAAGCAAGAAAGTAAAAGGGGTACACAGAAATCTGTAATCACAGGGAAAGGGACAGTTGTACACCTGCTTTTACAATCAGGGAGTGTACAATACCAGACATCATTTCAGATTGCCACCGCATGACCATGAATACAGCATGGTTTCTCTAATGGGAATCATTCTCTTTCACTTTTCTTCTCCATTCAGTCCAGACCACTATTCTCCAGGCCATGACTCATCCCTGAAAAATTTAGCACACAAACATATAAAACTTTTCACTTTTCCAGCACCTTCCAACCTTTGTAATTACCATTGTCTTTAGTATCCAAAATACTAACAATTACTCCCTTATGCCCCTGATAATCAGTAAATTGAGGAAATTTACTAGGTTTGCTGTTAGATCCATAAAAATTACAAACAATAAACCTTCATTTTGGGTTAATTTGTAGTGGTAAATTATTGAGAAAAGGACAGAGACTGATAAAGTTACATTAAATAAAAAAGTCTGAAAATGCTGAGCTTGGAAATGCTTTGCTTATTAGAGGCAATTATTACAGGGAATATACATATACGTTTAATAATCACAGCCGTTCTCACCAGTAGGAAAAGAGCTTGACTGTTACGATTATGGATGGTGGTTATGATCTGACTTTATCAAATTGCATTCTTACAGTATGGACATATGGCATAGATACTGTAAAATACCGGTCGGATTATGTTAAAGAATCCGACCAGTATGTTACCGTTTTTTTTGAGTGGTTAGGTTAATGTTTTGTGGCCGCATTTTGTGGATCCGGCCGTCTCCTAAACAGTACATTTTCCATCTAAAACCGGGCAGACGACTGTATATGTTCCAAGTTTCCAACTTTAGAATGCACATGTCCAACTGTTCAATGTGTCAGTACTTTTTGCACAACTTGCTGCTCTCTAACAAAGAGCTAAATGGAAACATTTACATTGATCCTTGAATTACCCAATGAATTGGGATCAAGTTGAATTGGGATTTAGGCCAGGGCAATCATCACACATTGTGCTATACATAGATTGTCATCAGCAGGCTGCAAAATAGATACGGGAAGAATGGAAGAGTGACAGGAAAGGCAAAGAAGTGGACGTCCTCTGGCTATATTACATCCTGATGACCACTTCATTATAAACAATGTCCCGCAGAACCGGATGATCAATATATTTATCAGCATGATCTTAATGCTAAATGACTTAACCATACCACCAGGCAAAGCGCCAATCATCATGTCTGCATTAACCTGGAGACATTACACTGGACAAGGGACCAGTGGTCCTACTACTTAGTGCTGTTCAGTGATGAAAGCTGATTCACCCTGAGCAGAAACGATGGCTGCCAAGGATTCTGGAGACGTCAAAAAGAGTACTATGAATCATCTAGGTTAAATACCCTTGCCGGTTATCTGGCATGCAGACCACGCTGATGTAAACGATTACGAATGGTCTAACGTGACACTTGGATGCCCATCATCTCCAATAAATGGGCCTGGAGCTGTGTGGCATTCATTATCCCGTTCTGCAGGGCATTGTTTACAATTAAGCAGTCATGAGTGTGTGATGTATCCAAAGGACATCTACTTCTTTGCTATTCTGTGACTCTTTCATAGTCTCTGTATCACTGCTGCAACCTGCTGATGAGACTCTGTGACACTCTAAGCTCAGTAGCCACTTCTGTCTGATAGCATTCTGCTTGAAGCCTTACAATGGTGAGGAACTGTTGATATATTGTAAGGTGTTGTCTTAGTCTTATGATGTCAAAATATGAACAATGTGATGAGGAGGACTGTTTAAATCACAATTCAAATTGATATCTTAAATTTATGGGGCAATTCAAGGCTCAAACACCCGCTGGGAATCTTGCCATTAAGCTCATTGTTAGAGATCTGCAAATTGTGCAAAAATTTTGAAACATTGAACAGTTGGACATGTGCATTCTAAATTTAAGAGATGATGCCACTTAGTTCATTTAAAAAAAAAATAAAGAAATGTTATGCTCATCCTCAAGTTTCAACCAAAAGCCAAATATCTATAACTTTTTGTGAGTAGTGTATGGTGAGGATTTATCATGGAATGTGCCTCAAGAACTGACATGTCAATTCTTTTTCAGATCTGAAAAGAAATTCAAACACAATGTGCACAATGATCTGGATTTTACATAGGAAACAATGAGAGAATGATTGCAGTCAGATTGGTTGCTGATTCTGACGCAGATTTCACACTGAATCCATGCCATAATCAGTGTTCACATCAACTGTGCGAACACACCCTCAGTCTCTGGACTCTTGCACCAAGGTCTTAAACGGGTGTTCCCACAAATCAAAGTGTAGTGCCACGGTCAGTTCTCAGCTACTGTAGCTGTGAGACGATCGTGCATGTGAGGGAGCAGGGTGCCGATTGTGGTTATACTACTCATTAACTTCTATGAGAGTTCCGAATATAGCCAAGCACACGGCTGTAGTGCCGACCGTGGTACTACATTTTTATTTGTATGAACACCCTTTTAAATATGCACAGTGTCTGCTACTCAATCTCTGTTTTTGGCTCTTGTACCATGAACTGTCCACTATCTCTTGAAGCATAAAAGTTTTGTCCCATTCTGTTTTTAATGTGTATGTCTATGCATGCCATATGGCTGTATGGTTCATTGTATGTACAAGTTAACAATGGTGGTTAAATAAATGGTTATCTATCTATCTATCTATCTATCTATCTACCTACCTACCTATGTGTGTGGGTGATATTGATTTCATTGCCCAGTGAGTTCAATTCAAGTTACTAACTATGACATACAGGGCTCTCCATAACCTGTCCCCTCTATATATCTCTGCCTTAATCTCCAAAAAACTCCCTTTATGTAATATCTGCTCCTCATAGGACCTTCCAAACTCTCCTCATCAGCAACTTGCACAAAGATCTCTAAGATTTTTCCAGTGCATCCCTCATACTTTGGGACTCACTTCAACAACATATCAGACTCTCTTCCACCTTTAAAACTTTTAAAGTGACCTGAAAACTGATATCTTCGCGATTGCCTAAAACCTACAAACACTACATACACCATAAAACCCACATCTCCATCTTTTAACTTTTGTCTCCTTCCCCCTCCATTGTAGATTGTAAGCTTTTGCAGGCAGATTAAAATTTTTCTTTGAAGTGGTCCACCCCATTAAGTTTTATTTACTGTCTGTGCCCCTGTTTAAGAGATCTCACCTAACTTTCTGTCCCTCAAAGAAGTGATATAGGTACTGCATACCTTTGTTACGTGAGTCAGTGGGGTTCTCAGTGAGAGGATTTTTATTTCTGTATAAGGCTTCAGTAAATCCATGGCACAACTCATCTTGAATGAATGTAATGTATATAATTTTATTTACAGCAAACATACAACTTAACAGGTATAGTGATTATCTGTGGTGCAACAATTACATAAGATATTACACATGGCAATGTTGTAAATCTAGGTAAACGTGCAAAGTTTTTGCCTGAGTTGGCCTTCTTCAGTCACATGTGAAGGAGAAAGTCCATTGGCACATATGTAAGTGGATACAGCGTATAGCACGGAATGCCACTAAAGGCGCATGTAGAGGCAATTTGAATGGGGCGAAAGTAGTCATGTACAGCAATATAGTCCATTCTTAATGGGGTTTTCTCAATACGAAGACAAGCTTTCAACATGTAAAGGCAGGTAATTGAAGACATTTTTCCAAATACATTAGTCTTTTGATTTTCCTTAGAGTTAAGAGAGATTTAATCTGCTCTGAGTGCACACAGATTTATATGGTTAACCGTCCATATCTCTGATATCTTATTAGAGCAAAGAGTAGGTAGTGACATTACCATGGTTGGAGAGCTCAGACTAATTATCTCTAACAAGGTTAACTTTTGTTTACAGATAAGCAATTGTTTTCACTCCTCACTGCACTTGTAGCTTTTGTTTACTGGAGATTAACTCTCCTACACTGCTCTTTATAATGTCTCAGCTAGCTACAGAGAGGTTAAATATGCTAATTAGTGTTATATATCCACCCACAGCCTGACAAAGACAGAGTGAGTGAAAAGCTGCCTGTAACTATGAAACTGCATGGTGAAAAAACCCCTTTAAGTATGAGTCGTATGCAAGTTGGATGTTTGTATCTCAGGGACTGTCTGTGTTGTAAATTGTTACTTCTCATATGCAACTGGCTCTTGGTCACAGATATTTCTGAACTGCTATTGTGTGAAAGTTGTATAAAACAATATTCTACAGAGTAAAGATTGTTCGTGTTGAAGAAAATCCATATTGTGCTTTAAATTGATAGTATAATAACATTTAAGGCAGCTGTTTGCATTGTGGAAAGCTTTAAGTGAAATTTTTAAATCAAAAAAGTACTTCTATGGAAATTTTAAATTGTACTAACGTTTCATTCACTGCACCTAGTTATCATCCCTCCTTCACCTGTACCTAATATGCTATCTGTCATCTGTAAGCACTGATGGGTGTTGAGTGAATCTAAAACTTGTAATTGGAATACTGTAGAAGTCTGATTATTGAGGCAAGGAGAACTTTCATCACATGGTAAATGATAAACAGATCTTTGAAGCATAAACAAATGCACTTAACCTTCTTCATGAAATAGACAACAGTCAAATAAGAAAAATACTAAGCTATTCAAAGTGCTATTGGTATACCTATTAATGTTTTTTTTATCTTTCATAGTTTGTGCTTTCTTTTTTACTAAAATACATTGCTAAATTCCTATTTATTTCTTAGGCTCTGTTCACATTTACATGATGCCTTTAATTATTTTAAAACTGGACCTTTTCTAAAAAAAAAAAAAAAAAAAAAGAGCCCTGTGGCTAAATGAATGGGTGAGGTAAAATCTTTTTAATCAGATATTTTTGATTTTTAAAGTCCCATCTTCTCACTTACTTTTTTTCAACTTTACCTGTAGCTGTACAGCAAGAAGACCAAGATCATGACCACTACTAAAAAAGGAGTCCTCATAAAAATCAACACTGAAGAAAAAGAAGTGGTTAACAGATTTATTTTACTTGGATCACTCATAGATCACAGTGGTGGTTTGAGAGCAGAGATCAAGCATTGATTAAAACTGGGGCAAGCAGCCATAGTGAGCATGGACCAAATATGGCAGTTCAAGGATGTTTGAGACACCACTAAACAGTTCCATTACAGACATTGTGTTCCCAATTATGACACATGACTACAAGACATGGATGTTTCTGAAACCGGACAGAAGAAAATTGCATTCTTTTAAATTCTGGTGCTGGAGAAGACTTCTTCAAATCCCATGGACAGCTAGGGTAAAACCACAGACAGAAACTGATCTATTTTGGTCATGTGATAAGAGCAATTCCATTAGAAAAGGAGACATTATTCAGGAAGGTTCATGGTAAAAATAAAAAGGGGAGACCAAAAGCCTGTTGGTGTGATACCATCAAGAATAACATGGAAATGAACATAAAGCAATTGAAAGAAACTGTGGAAAACAGGGGAGCCTTTTACAACTGATGTGCAAAATATTCAAAGAGTGTACACAACTGAATAGAGAGAAGAGAGCTTGTTTAAGGGGTTTTATTATTATTATTATTATTATTATTATTATTATTATTTATTTTACAATGCCAGAGCGCTGTGTATTTGAGGGGGGTTACATAAATAACATAGGTCAAACAAGTACAAAGGTGACAATAACTAACAACTGGTAGAAAGGGCCCTGCCCGTGAGGGCTTGCAGTCTACAATCTTACCATGAAACACCTTGGGGGACATGGATGAACTTGACATGACTCACCAGATCTACCTCTGTTTTTAATAGTGTACAATCCAAAAGTATGTATGAAAGTGTCCCACGGGACTTTATAATTGTGTCTCTGTCTGCGCCAAAAGTAGTCTCAGCCATGCCACTTTGAAACTGTATGGATTTGTATTACAGTTTCATGGCAAACTTTCGCGCATTTGTGATGCATTGTATGACTCGCGACAAGCCCACGCATCTTTGGCACATTCAAAAGTGTCAGGTCTGGTACATACATCTTTGGAACAGAACTGCGACAATTTGTTTGGCTCAAAGAACACCAAAAAAAAAAAAAATGGTGCAAACCCACTCATAAACATTGCCCTTTCTCTTCAAAGTGTTTGAAAACACATTTTTGAATTTTTAAAACATAGGGCCACATGTATGAAAACTGTCTAGGTCTAAAACTTACATTGTTGCCCATAGAAAAAATTCAGAGCGCCCCTCTCATTTTCCAGAGCACTACATGAAATGAAATGGGCACTCTGATTGATTGCTATAGGCAACAGAGTGAGCTTTAGACCTAGACAGTTTTCATACATGTGGCTCATAATATCACTGTCACCTTGCACTAAATGTATCTTCACCTGAGTCGGAGAAAGAGACAGATTTGCCACAGATGAAGATCTGCAGCAATTCCATGAATAAATCTACAGCAGCGGGTTGGGAAAACTAGGTGCATTACTGCTTGAACAGGCAAACTTATTTCGATGTTGTCTGTCTGAGCCTGAGGCGTCGAAGTGGAGCTAGATTTTCTATTAGAGTAAAAAATTATTTCTCAACTTATACCAGTACAATAATGAAAAGTAATTTCTGATAATTGTCAAACTATATAAACGAAATTCTATAATATTTTTACCATTTACAATTAATCTAAAAATATAAAAAATCCCAAAAATATTAAAATATCTCCTAGTAAATGTATTTAAAACTAAAATAATCTAAAACTAATTTTAAATTCAATAACCCACTGATCTATATTTTTCAGAACTATGTTAAAAATTTAATTCACCTTTTAAATTTTTTTCATTTTTTACTACATTAAAAGAAATTTGTTAAAATGTAATATTTGCTGCTCTCACCATTTAGCCTATGTCTCTACTGCAATGAAAATATAATCGTTTGGGCAGGCTATAGACATTACTAGACTTGTAGTTTACACAAGTCGTTTTTTCTCTGCTCGTCTTCTGGTGTTGGCGTATTATACAACATGTAATCAAACTTCTTATTCAAATCCAGCAACATGAAGAAAGAGTATTATCTTAAAACTGTAATGTTTTATTAAATTTCGATTAAAACATAACATCCACAAAAAGTTAAAACGCAAAACCCATAATTAGCAGACGCGTTTCGAGAGACAACCTCTCTTAATCATTGCTGATACTGGTATCAGCAATGAGTAAGAGAGGTTGTATCTCTAAACACTGGTTATGGATTTTGTGTTTTAACTTTTTGTGGATATTATGATTTAATCGGAGTTTAATAAAACATTACAGTTTTAAGATAATATATTTTTTTCGTGGTGCTGGATTTGAATAACTACGTGTTTAGTTTCCTAGGTCCTGGAAACTGTCCGTGCACTTCCTCCTACAAATACATCGTATCCAAAATCCCAAGTGAATAAAACATTTTTCTACTTCAGAATGTATTATTCAACATGTTTTATATTACGCTGGCGCTTTGAGTTTTTTCGTCGTCTTCTCAAACAATCAATTGTATGGGCCGATGGTAAAAAAGCGAGAAATGGCCGTGGTTTTTGCGCAAAACGTGTGTAGACCTAGCCTTATTCTACATACGGCAAGATCTAGCACACCACAGGTGGACCTGTGGTCCACCAAGCAAGATCACTACCATAGTATCTATTCACTGTCATGCTATTCTAATGACTTTTCTTTTATTTCTTGCCTTTCTGTAGCCTTTATACATGTTTGGTGCATTACTTATGCACCAAAGTTCCATAATTCGCCAAGCACACAGGCGACATGCCGAACTTTAGACACCATTTATGAGCGCACAAAAAACACTTTCATAGATTCAGGCACATTTTACACTAAAAACCAGACGCAAAAATGCACTTTGTCCCATTTATTATCATACATGTCTCCTTTGGTGTTGTAGATTTAGTGCAGCATATCTGAATGTTCAATGAATAAAAAGAAAATGAATTTAAAACTGTGCTTTTGTGCCCATGATTGCATTGTAAATGCTGTGTTTTAACGCTCATCCAAACTCTTTACATGCAGCACCCTGTGCCCTCCTCTACCTCTTTGTTTTGTTGCTCTTTGTAGTAATATCCAGAGAGCATCTTGGTTTGTATAAAAAAGACAGAGAATTAAGATTGTTTAGAGCACGGAAAAGCGCAGCTAAAAAAGGAAAATACAAGGAAATAAAAAACAGACAGTTCAATTATGACTAAATGGCACCATAAGGTCAAAAGTCTAAGCAAGTCTAAAAAGAAGAAAAAGAAAAACCAAAACAATATGCCTGATTATAACGAACACAAATCAGTACTTGTTTCAGTTGGTTACATGGTACACAACCAATACAGAAACCAACAAGTATCAAATGCCAAGGAAAAAAACCCTGAAAATAAAACATTTAAACAGATTACAAATAAAAAAAAGCAAAAAAAAAATAAAGTTTTTATTTTTAAATTCCAAATATTAATTTAAAAGGGGTTATGTATTAATTAAAAGCAAGAAGACACATAAGACCCCAGGAAATAATTTTGGTGGGCAAGCAAAGGGGTTAAAACCCTTTTCATGTTAAATTTAAAAATTTTTTAATACAAGTTGGGTGACCCCGATACATACATATATAAAAAGGGGGGCCCCTTATATTTTCATGTTTTTCTCACTATCTGACATAAAATCAGAATAAACCTTACCTCTTTTAGGTCAATTAGGATTACCAAAATTATTTATATTTGCCAAATGCCAGAATATTAAGTGAGTGAATTTTTTTGAGGCATTAAGTAAAAAGTTTACATACACATACAGGATTACTATACCTTTAAACAATTTGGGACAGACAATTGTTATATGTTATGTCTTTGGAAACTTCTGTTTTTCTGTTATTGGCAACATTTGAGTTAGAGACACAGCCGTGGATGCATTTTAATTCACACCAGAAGCACACAGCTTCTGTGTGTAACATCATGGGAGAGTCTAACGAAATCAGCCAATATATCAGGAAGAGAATTGTGAACTTGCACAAATCTGAATCATCCTTGGGTGCAATTTCCTGATACCTGAAGGTGCCTCATTCATCTTTAAAAACAATTATACAAAAGTACAAACAAGATGGAAATGTACAGCCATCACAGCCACTCAGGAAGGAGACAGGTTCTGTGTCTCAGAGATGAACGTGCTTTGGTCTGACATGTGCATATCAACCCAAGAACAAAAGCAAAAGACCTTGTGAAGATGCTGGTGGAAGCTGGTAAGATTGTGCCATTATCCACAGTGAAACAATTACTGTATCAATATGGGCCGAAAGGCCACCCTGCCAGGAAAAAATCATAGCTCCAAAAGAAACAAATAAAAGTCAGATAAATGTTTCCAAATGCACACAGAAACAAAGACCTACATTTTGGAGACATGTCCTGTGGTCTGGCGAAACTAAAATTGAACTGTTTGGCCATAATTACCATTGTTTCAGTTGGAGGAAAAAGGGAGAAGCTTGGAAATCTAAGAACATCATCGCAACTATGAAACATGGTGGTGGTAGCATTATATTGTGGGGTTATTTTGCTGGAGCAGGGACTGGTGCACTTCACAAAATAGATGGCATTATGAAGAAATAAGATTAGGTGGCAATACTGAAGCAACATCTCAAGCCGTCAGCCAGGAAGTTAAAGCTTGGGGGGAAATGGGTCTTCCAAATGGACAATGACCCGAAGCATATTGCCAAACTGGTTACAAAGTGGCTTAAGGATAACCAAGTCAATGTTTAAGAGTGACCATCACAAAGCCCTGATCTCAATCCTATTGAAAATGTATGGGTACAGCTGAAAAGGTAGGTGTGATCAAGGCGACCTACAAACATAACTCAGTTACACCAGTTCTGTCAGGAGGAATGGGCCAAAATTCCTACCAACTATTGTGTGAAGCTTCTGGAAGAATATCCAAAATGTTTGACCCAAGTCATACAGTTTAAGGGCAATGCTACCAAATACTAATGAAATAGTGGTTACACACACACACATATATATATATATTTCACCACTAGTGTACACAAAGTAATCCCTCTCATAGTGTATAAGATACAAATATATAGATTCTTTTCAATGAACACGAACAGAGCCCCCAACACACTGTTCGAATAGCATGCACAATATGCCGATCTAGAAGGGAGGATCAGATCATGGCAGGGCCAGGACAAGGCATTTTGGTGTCCTAGGCAAGTACAGCCAATGGCGCCCTCCTCGCTCACAAAAAAATTGCACACCCCAACACTAATTCCTGTCACCCCTGTGCCAGGTCCTCTCGCTCCTGCACAAGGTCCTCTCGCCCCTGCACAAGGTCCTCTCGCCCCCTGCACCAGGTCCTCTCGCCCCCTGCACCAGGCCCTCTCGCCCCCCTGCACCAGTCCTGCACCAGGTCCTCTCGCCCCCTGCACTAGGTCCACTCACCCCCTGCACCAGGTCCTCTCGCCCCCTGTACCAGGTCCTGTCACTAATTTTCTGCATATTCCACATAGATCCTGTCCATCTCCTCAGCAGTCACTACACAATGAAAATCAGCCCTGACAAATATGCTTTTTCAAAATCGCTCACCTCCGTATGACAGTGCGATACCTTATAAATGACAGTCACCAAAAAATACACAAAACTATTACTACTTAAGGCTCAAATAATCCTGCCAGACCCTGACCAAACAAGACCAACACATGTGACTATCAGCTGTACACAGGCTCTGATTACATATACCACCGCCATACAGTGACCAGATAGTGGTAGATACTAGTTGTATGTAGGTGCTCAGCTCAGTCCGGGAGGTTCAGGGCCCCTGCCTGCGCTCCTTAGGGACAGGCAGAGATAGAAACCCTAGGCGATCGCCTACCTCTGCCTACCCGTCATCCCGGCCCTGGATCAGGGCCATTCCAAGGATGGGCAACCACCTGGGCCATTGTCCGCATCGATTGCTGGATGGGGGGAACTGTCCACATGGAGCAGACTCAGATGCTGAACCCACTGAACTCCACACATGGTGCAGCTATTTTTATAACCTATTCAGCATCTGGGAAAATTGAGTTACATCCCCCACAACAGGCACCCAGGAAAGCTGTATGCTCTCCCAATAACCCAACCAATCCTCACCCGTCAACCCTGAAATCTCTACCTATACTCCACTTCCCCTACCAACACTGTAAACTCTCACTAGTCTGTCTGTAAACTCCCTCTTTTCCTCACTTTAAACCAATCCACCTCTACCCTCCCTCCTCCCTACCACCACTCTAACCTCCCCTCTAAACCTTCCCACCTATACCCTCTCCACCTCCACTTTAACTCCCCTATTTCTACTTGATCATAAAATTATCAATGATCAAAAAGAAGGGTTCATAAGGTCTCAGAAGACCTCACTTCTTGAGCACTGTGCACATCTCCCTCTGCTTCTAAAGGGTAATATGGTGCCTCATGACAGCAACATATGGAAAAATTATACTGCATAGTACAGGACTTGACCGCACATGCAGTTTTAGTGCACAAGGCTCTGCCATTTTAAATGAATCAAACGTATTCTAGACCCTCAAGACCTTAATTTGAAATCATGGAAATGAATGTTCTTACATAGTTGCATAACATCTTGTGATAGCTAAATCACTGAGCCGCATATCTGCAACTAACTGAAATATAAAGAGGATTCCAGTGCCGTAGTAGAGTGTCTAGGGCCCACCAGTTCAGTTTATTATTGGGGTCCATTAGTGGAGTTGATTCTTAGGGCCCACCTTGCCTGTACATATTGCACATGATTCTTGCACACTGCCTCTCTTTCTCTACCTTTCTCCCTGAAAAGCAGCCTCAGGTCTCTCATGCCCAAGGGTCCACCATGCGTAGGAGCCCATCAATCCCAACGGCCCACCAGGGGTTTTCCTTATTCCTCTGTGAGCCATTCTGCACATACTGGATTCCATATACAGTAACACGTGTTGCTGTTACATAACATCTGCAAAGTTTAAAATCTGTATAGCATTGTACATGTACATCATGATAAGTTCATACTTATGCCACAAAATGTTCAGGGCTAATACTCTATGTATAAGTATTCTATGTACACAATATTTTGCATGTTATCATTGATTCTCTATCCCAATTAGCATTGTTTACCTAGCTTGTAAATAAGTAGACCATAATATTTATTGTTTCCTTGGTAGCTAAAATAAAAATAAATAAATAAAGAAACTGTTATTTTTAGGGAAATTAACTTGCCTAGAGTGTATAAAAGTACTTACTTTACAGATTAAACTTGTTTATTTTATTCTGTATAATATCTTTTCAGATTTAATTATTCAAATCCTAAATAAGACATCACCTGGGAAATAAAAATAAATGCATAATACTATACTTGTCCTGGGGGGAAATTACATTACAATCCTTACTTCACCATTATGAACTTGGCAGTGTCTAATGCTGTCTGTGGAGAATATTTAGTGCTTGCTTGAAATGAGCCAAAACATTTCCCATGGCAATATTATCCAGAAGGTGTGTGTTTTGTATGAGGTCTGTGTACAGGGAAAAGCAAATAAAAATATATAAACATGTAAAAAGTAAACTATGTTACTTAGAATGTATTAAAATTCACAACTAAATTATAGTATGATAAAGGGGAAAAAAAGAGGGAATGATGGTGCTAGACTGATAAATAGAGATGGGCGAATTTTTTAAAAAAATTAGTTTCCCGGTACTTCGCCAAATTTTTCCCCGACAAAAATAAATTGGGGTCCAAAATTACCCCTTGGCACGAATGCTTTAAAAAGCAGCTTTTTTCCTGGCTCCCAACAGAGCCTGCAGGGTGCTTTTGGGAAGGGTTGTGCCATGTTTTAAATATGCAGGGGGGAGCTTGGTTGGTCTTTCATACAATGTTTTTTTTTTTATTTATGACACACAATGATTTGCCGCCGCCCCCTTTAGAATCGCCCCACTATAAAATTCCCCGGGGCCCCTTAAGAGGGAAAAAAACCTGCCCAAAAAAAACTAAAAGCGGGAATGTAGCCTGAAAAAATTTCATGCCAGGGGAAAGCTGGAAAAAAAACCAAGGCTAAAGGCCTCAGGGGGGCAACATTATAAAAGGGGAGTGGGGGCCCTGACGGCGGCAGCCACACAGCATGAGGCAGCCGGGGCACAGGGACATTCTAGAGGGGGGAAAAAAACACGAGGAACCCACGGGAGTGGCAAAATGCCCGGGAAGGGGGGTTTCAGGGGGGGCAGCATATGGGGTCGGGGGCCCAGTGGAAACAATGACTTTTGGAGGGGGGCCATGGGAAAACCATTTTTAGGCCCCCCCCCCAAAAGTGGCACAATGATACATTTGTGGAGGTCACAAACAGAAAGCGCTTTAGTTTTCAGGCAGTGGCAAAAGGGACATTCGGGAGCCCCCAAAAAAGAAAAAAAAAAAAAAAAATTAGGCCCAAAAGTGGACAATCACAAAAAGTGTGGGGGTCACGGGGGGACAGCAGTATGGTTTCAGGCAGGGGCAAAATTAAACATTTTTTTAAAGGCGGCTAAAACAGTTTTAGGCCACAGAATGGCACAATCAAAACAGTTGGGGGGTCACGGCGGGCAGCGCTTGAGGTCAGGCGTGGCACAATAAACTTTCTGGAGGGGGCCCAAAAAAAAAGTTTACCCCCCCAGAGTGGCACAATGATACAGTGGGGGAAGGTCACGACAGCAGAAAGCATGAATCTTCAGGGGCAAAATGACATTCGGGAGGCAGAAAAAACCCCATTTATTGGGCCCCACAGAGTGGCCACAATAAATACAGTGGGGGGTCACGACAGCAGCACATAAATTTAAGGCAGTGCACAATGACTTCTGGAGGGGGCCCCCCAAAAAACATTATTGGGCCCCAAAAGATTTGGAAAAAAACACACAGTGGGGAGGTCCCCGGCGGCACCCAGAAAGAGATCGGGAAAAGTGGCACAATGACTTCCCTGGAGGGGGCCCCCCAAAACCCCCCCAAAAAAATTTTGGCCAAAGAGTGGCACAATGATACAGGGGGTGGAGGCAGGGCCCGGGCAGCATTTATTGAGATCGGGCAGGGGCACAAATGACTTTCCGGAGGGGGCAAAACGTATTAGGCCACAAGTGGCAAAAATTCACACGCGTGGGGGGTCACGGGGGGGCAGCAGTATAAAGTCGGGCAGTGGCAAAAATGACATTTGGAGGGGGCCCAAAACAGTATTGGGGCCAAAAGGAGGGGCAAATCACACAGGGGGGAGGTCACGACAAGCAGAAACCCATGAGATCAGGCAGGGGCCCAACAAGACATTCGGGAGGTGGCAAAAACAGGAGGAAGCCACAGAATGGCAAATACTGAGAGGGGATTTTCACGGGGGCACCCAGAGAGGTCAGGCAGTGGCAAAATGAAACAGTGTGGGGCGGGCCCCGGGTTTCAAGCAGCACCCTGAGGCAGAGGGGTGGCCCAAGGGACTTTTCTGGAGGGGGGCCAAAAAAGGGAGGAAGCCACAGGTGGAAACAATGACTGAGAGTGGAGGTCACGGGGGGCAGCGCAAGAGGTCAGGCGGGTTGGCAAAATTTAACACAGTGTGGAGGACAGGGGCAGCAGCCACAGCGCAGAATGAGGTCAGCAGGGCACAATGAAAACAGTGTGGATTCAGGGGAAAACAGCAACAGCACCCAAGCAGAATGGGGTTTCATAGAGGGGCACAATGACGGGAGTGTTGGGGTGGGGGGGAAATTTACCAGTCCCTGGTAAAAAAATGGTGGTGGGCGGGATGGAAAAACCCGGCAGCGGGATGTTGGCTTTCGGGGGGGGTGGCGGCATCGGGAATAGTGGCTGGGGCCCGGGGTTAAGTTTGAACCCAGCCTGACCCCTAAGGCATTGGTGGTGGAAACCCTGGCCAATCCCCGCCTTTTCATTTTTTGAAAAAAAAAGGTCATGTTCCACATTTCCCATGGACAAAGCGGGTTCCCCCTTGGGGGTTAACGAGGCCCCCCCGCCCCTGAACACCCCCTTTGATGCCCCCATTTGGGCCCGGGCCCGGGAACAGTTCCCTTCCCACTGCAAACTCGGCAAGTTGGGGCCCCACACATCCAGTTTGGTCCCCAAGTAGTCCAGGGATTTTCAAATTTGAGGTGGCAAGTGCTTTTTCCCAAGTGGGCCACAACCTGTTGGTTCGGGCCCTGCTCCGGGTCCTTGCTTCTGTGGCCCAAATTGCCCTCCTCACTAGGGGGGGTAAAGGGGAAGTTGCCCCATCAGGGGACTCCAACTTAGGTTACAAAAGATGGACTGGTACTGCTCCAACCCCCCCCCTTCCCCCAGCACCCGCGGCATGTCCCGTGAGCGCTGAGGACCCCCCGGGGTTCAGTTTTTTGGGGTTTTTTTCCTATTTCCACTGTATGCTGCCCACGGTGTTTGGGGGGTCATTTTGCCCCCCTTTCTTCCTCATCTCCATCCACCCCCTCCAGCTGCTCATGCCCCCTCCTCTTTTGTCACCTGGGTAGAAAATTTCCACTCTTTTTCACCAAAAAATTTTTTCGGGGGCCCCCAAATTTGTCCCCCTTTCCTCTCCTCCATTTCAGCCCCCCCCGGGGGACTCATTTTGGCCACGGGGTTTTTTGGTTGTCCCCAACCTTCTCCAGTCCCCTCCCCGAAAGTTTTTTCGCATCTGTTCCGGGCCCAATAAAGGGCAGTTGGAATGACTTTTTATTCGCCCTAGCCCCGGGCGACTAAACAAATAACATCGTCTCCTCAAATTGGCCTCAAAAAAACGGCAGGTGTCACGCATGACTGCCCGGTTGACTTCAAGTTACACGGGGGAGTATTCTGTCTGCCGGGATAATCAAAAAAATCGTTAATGGCCTTTCTTTTTTCCTACAGCCCGGTCCAACTTTGGGGCGGGCCTGGAATTCCAGGGGGGTGGAAACCGCTACCCGGAGTGTGTTGTGGGAGGCCGGTTCTCCGCGCAATGGGAGGAGGGTTTTTCCTGGCTTTGTAAAATGGATAAAGTGCATGCACATTTTCCCTTTTGGCCCTTTTTTCAGAATTTTCTAAAGATCGGGGGGAAACTTTCGGGAAAACCTTTTCAAAAACCAAAGTTTGAACACGGGGGCGCCACAGGGCCAGGGCCATCCCTCCCCCGGTGCACCCCGCGGAAAACCCCTTTTTCCCCCCCATTGTCCATCACCAGGGGTTCCCGATTTGCATTTGGGTGGAGAAAGCCACACTTTCGATTTCTTGTTTGCAGGGAAGCGGGGGCAGTTCCCCCCTGTGTGCCCCTTTCTTTTCGCCAAATGGCAACCCAAAAAAAAAAAAAAAAAAAAAAAAAAAAAAAAAAAAAAAAAAAAAAAAAAAAAAAAAAAAAAAAAAAAAAAAAAAAAAAGGGGAAAAAAAAAAAAAAAATTCCCCCCCGAAAAAAAAAAAAAACCATTTTGCGGGTGGCCCAAACACGGGGGTTATGTTTGAAGAAAGTCCCTTGGGAGGTGAGATGGTGGTAAATGGTGGGGAGGAGGAGGGGGACATTGGCGCGGGGGGTGCGGGCATTTGACAACTGGGAGGGGAAAGCGGCGTCTCCTGCCCAAAGGTTGTTGGTTTTGGCCTTTTGGGCAGGAACCCACATTCACCCAGGGGGCCCGCCCGAAAAAGGAAATGTACGGGCCCTGCCCTTTAGTTACAGCTCCGGGATTTCAACGCTGCCCATGCCCCTTGGAAAAAAACCCGGGAAAAAAAGCTCGGGGACTGACCCCCCTTCTGTTCTACATATTTTTGAAGGCTTGGGGGTACTGCCTTTTTGGGGAAAAAGAAATTAGGGGTTTGGGAAACTCCCCATCCCCGCTCGGCAAAAACCCAAATTAGTTCTCTGAATGGTGCTGGTCCACCATTTGGAAAGGGAGGGACTGAAAAACCCAAAAACTTGGACGGGGAGCACGGTCAGCTGCTGCCCCCTTTTGGGATGGTTGGAGGCATACTGTTGTCTTTTTTGCAATCGCCTCGCTGAACAAACGCTGGCGCCATGAGTGCAAAGGGGGAAGGACATCGGGACCGGAGTGATTTTTCAAAGAGAAAAAGCTCCCTTCTGAAAGGGTGGGGGAAAGCCTTGACGGGCTGCAATGGCAGCGACCCCTGGGGCTGTTTCTGGCTTTGCTGCAGCGGCAGGATGGACCACCACATCTGACCCAACGTTTTCCCCCGGGCCCAAACCCGGAGGGTGACGCTGCATGTGTTGACGCGGGGGCCTTTGGTCCCAAACCCTTAGCTCCTGGCCCGCTTCATTTTTCTCCCACAGATTTTTTACATTTTCCCCTTATTCGGTCCTCGGGTTTCTTGCAAAGAACTGCCACTAGGCCCCGATATCGGATTTTCCCCACCAACGCTCCGCACTGAGGGGATTTACTGCCGCCGCTGCCCCTTTTGACCCCTGTGCCGCACTTTTTTGGCCCTACAAAAGCGGTTTTTTTCCCCGTGGCCGCTTGGCTCCCGCCCTCACACTGCTGCTATCCTGCGACTCACGGCCACACGACCCACTTGCTGGCTGCACTCTGGGGGGAACACGAAAGCGGGACCCCCTCTTCTCCAACGATGAGGGAAGCCCTTGCCTCACCCGGTTTTACCAAGGGGCGGCCCGGCTACACCATCATCTTTTTTGTGTTTCTTTTCCGTCATGCTGCCCTAAACCCAAGTTTTTGGTAGGGCCGAGGCTGACCTTTTCAAACATAAACCTCCCATCCCCTCCCCCACATTATATTTTTGCCCCCCAAAATGCAAAAAGCGGGGGAAAATTGGCCCCCATTTCTTCTTTGCCAAGTAGCTGCTGACTCCCCTCCTCAATTGTTCATCCCCCCTAAAAGTGGCGTTTGGCCCAGACCACATAGTAGATCTTGGCTGGGGGAAGGGGGTTTGGGAAGAGGGGGTGGGGGAAAAGGGTGGGGCCGTTTGACCCGCCCCCGGGCCCTTTTTGCCAACTAAGGGTTGGGGCCCTAAAGGTTCACACCGACTCTTGGCTTTGGGGTTGGGCGTGTCATCTGGGGGGAAGGGATGACCTATTCAACCAATTTAAGAACCCTTGGGTTGCAGAACCCAAAACAGGCCCCCTAGGACACGGCATTTTTGGCCCCCGAAGGACCCCTGCTGCAAGGGCCCCTTTGCTGTTCTGCCCACCAAAGGGGCCCGTTCCAGGAATTTTTTGTTTCCACTTTCCCCTCGAAAGGTTTCCCGAGCCTGCCACCTCCTGTCTGAATTAAATGTTTGTTTCAAAAAATAAAGACACTGTTTGAATGATTTATTTCTGTTTATGATAAATAAAACCCCTTTTTTTTACTCCAAAATGAAAACCCCCTAAAAAAGGGTTGGGGAACCCTTTTGGGTACAAAAAGCGCTCCCCAAACGGGCCCGGGGAAAAAATTGGGCTTGTAAAGTGCCCTTTTAAAAAAACTGTGTGGTTTTTTCTAAATGTAAAAGGGAAAAAACAGGCCTTTAAATTAACCTTCGGGGGCATAAATTTGGTTTTGGGAAAAAATTTTTAAAAATTTTTGGGTTGGGAAAAAACGGTTTTTTTTTTGTCAGCACACCAGCAAAACAACGCTTAAAAAAACCCTGGAAGTAAATTGGCCAAAGAATTTAGGGCCCCACAAAAAAGTAGCTTTTTTAGCGTGTTACAATTGCGTGTTTTTCTAGCCACACAACAAGAGGTACGTTGAAAATTTAAATTTGCTTGTGGGAAATTTGGCTACAGGAAAAAAATTTTTATATTTTGGCCCTTGAAAAAAAACGGTTTTTTTTTTGTCACACACCCGCAAAACAATGCTTAATTTAAACCCCCCGGATGTAAATTGGCCAAAGAAATTTAGGGCCCCAAAAAATTGTACTTTTTAGCGTGTTTTCAAAATTTCGTGTTTTTTTTACCCCACAAACAAGAGGTTTAAATTTTAATTAAAACCCTTTTCTTGTTAAATTTGGCTACAGGAAAAATTTATTATTTTGGCGTTGAAAAAGACGGGTTTTTTTTTTGTCAGACACCAGCAAAACAACGCTTTTAAATTTTTCCCCCCGGTTTAAATTTGCGCCAAAGAATTTAAAAGCACAAAAAAAGCTTTGTAGCTTTTTTTCAAAAAGCGTTTTTTCTATGCCACAAAAACAAGCGATTTCAGGGTTTTAATTTTAAACCTTTTTCTTGTGAAAAATTTGGTTTTACAGGAAAATTTAAAAAATTTTGGCGTTTTAAAAAAAAAAAGGTTTTTTTTTTGGGCAGAAAAACCCGCAAAAAAAACGCTTAAATTTAAAACCCCTGGATGTACATTGTGCCCAAAAAAAATTGAGTTTCAAAAAAATATAGCTTTGTAAAGGGTTACAATTGCGGTTTTTTTCTACCCACACAACAAGAGATACAGTTCTAATTAACATTTTCTTATGAGTTAGGCTACAGAAAAATTTATATATTTTTGCCGTTGAAAAAGAGGTTTTCTTGGGGTCAGCACACCAGCAAAACAATGCTTAATTAACCCCTGGATGTAAATTGCGCAATAGAATTGAGCAGCCAAAAATGAAGTGGTATTTGTATTGTAAAAAAAGCTGTTTCTTTTAAAAGAATACAACAGGAACTGGGTTAGATCCCACTTGGATATTGAATGTATATGCAGCTGCAGTGGACGCACACGGATTTCAGATCAATACCCCAAAAAATTAGAAATAAACATTAAGAGAACAGTCTCTGAGACAAGCTGAGACACCCCAAAAGAAATCAACTATATAAAAATCAATTCTTCAGTAAGAGCTATCAGCCGCGCAGCACCTTCCGATAAGCACAGTGAGAGAGTGTGAGCTCCCCGTCGCCCCGGACTTATATAGTGCGGTGACGTCACAGAATCCCCCCCGGGCTCTGATTGGCTTCACCTCTGCACATGTCATGCAGGCTATGCCCTTCTTTCCCCCCAGAGTGCTTTGCCCCATGTAGCGCCATGTGCTCGCAGCCATTTTATCAATCAAAAGCACACTTCGTTCACCCGAAGTACCCCAAAGTTCGACTTTGTTCCCTTTATCACACTATAATTTAGTTGTGATTTTTAATATATCACTGACATCTTCCTATCATTCGGCAATGCTTGGAGCCAAGGAAGCGAGGGGGCTGCTGTGACTGATTAATTTATATGCTCTGGGAGAGTTGTGCCTCCACCATTGCGCAACAAAATCAGGTTAGTGGGATACTGACCAACGGATAAACTTTTATTCCAGACGATCTACACTTTTTTTCTTTTTTTCTTCTTCTTTTTGTTTACATTACTTAGAATGTAGATATAAAGTAACATTTACAAAACAGTAGATGTTCTACAGTGATCAGTTATATGAATGGTGGCATTCACCAGAGGACAAAAATGACTTTCCAAAATATTTAAAAAAATCGTCTAGAAGGGAGCAACAGCAATGGAAGTTGGTGGTTTTTACACTTTGCAGGAAAGTTGAGCCTATACTCAGGATGACAACAAAACATGAGTATATAGTAATGTACCAAAGCAACAAATCATAGATATGCAGTTTATTTTATTAACAGATATTTGCTAGCTGCTACTTACTGTCATCATATAAAAATGTATAAATATCAAAGCCATAAGGTAGACCTGAACAATGCTGCCCTTTTGTACAATATAAAAAAAATTCTAATGATCCCTTCCTAGGGAGAAGAGGAGCAACATGGAGAGCGGTAGTGGCAGTGGCACCGGTGAGAAACAGCTTTGGAAACCTAATTGAGAATGTCATGTAAGGGTTTGCATGGTCTTGTTTTCAATGTTACAATAAGGTAGAATATGTTTTTAAGCATTTTTAAATGATAACTTGGAGATTTGATCATCCAGGAACAGCCCACTAACATTGCTCTAATTTAATGTGGTCTGTATGTACTTGGTATTTTATCAAGTAGATGAATGTATGATTGGTTGACTAATTCATTTTATGAATTCCAAAAGATTAATTAGAGGTATTTTCAAACAAAATATTTTGTAGCTAGTAATATGTTTTAGGTGTACAATTAAATTGTTCTGTACATTTGTTAAAACGTTTTGCATTTCCTTTTTTCAATACAGTTATGTCCTAGAATATCCAAAATATTTAATTTAGTTTCAATAGTTGTTATTGGTGAGAAATATGAAAACATAAGGCATTGTACAACAATTAGATAAAATAACAATTTTTCAAGTTAAACAACAGTTCTCATAATCAAAGTTTAAGACTTAGGTATACATTAAACAAAACACATGTAAGGCAGTGAGAATCACACTAATTATGACAAAGTTAAATCCTTATATATTTAAGCCCAGGTTTGAAAAATACTTATTGTTCTCCCATGGTTTCCACACTTTAGAGAAAATAGAGAATGTGCCCTTTCTGACAGCTACGACCTATTCATATGCATATGTGGTGTTTACAGAGGAAATTAGTTCTACAATTTGTGGAGTGTCTACATTTTCCATTTCCTAGTTATGAATAGATGTGCAATGATAAGAATTTTACAAAGTGATTTTCTTTGATAGTGTTTACATTGGGTTATATACAAAAGTAAAAATGCTAATTGAGGTAATTTAGGAAATTGACACTGAAAAATTTGGGTTAACAGTTGAAAAACAGATATCCAGAAGGACTCCAACCATGGACAACCCCAATATGTGTGCAACAGTGAACCCTTACTCCCACATTCTCTCCATCATTTAATAGATACAGTGCAGTACATATGGTGCAATTTGTCTGTAGTCATATTGCATTTTAATTTAGTTTTTATAGCTGATTCAATGTAAGAACTACAAATAAAGGAAGAATCTGTCCACCAAAGTGTGTTAAACCATAGAGTTATTGTAAAGGAGTTATCTAATTCCCCTTCCAACTTTGGAAGGGGTATGATTTATGGAATTCTGTATTACTTTCTACCATATTATAGAAAGGGCTTAGCCCTCCTTGTCTGGATTTAATCAGCTGAAGCAACTTATGGTTATGAGATGCATTAGCAACATTAGTGGATAAAAGAAAATGGCGCACTCTTAGGTACTTGTAGAACTCATTATGATTAAAAGAAAACTGCATAGCTAAGAAGAAAAGGGATTCAAAACATTATTCTCATGTAGGTGTTGCAAAGTGGTAATGCCATTATTTACCAAACCATCAATATTTAAGTCTGGCATGACTATAATTAAAAATTGTATTTGGGTATCTGCTATTAAAGTTTGTGATGATATTCTATACAAACTGTATACTTTACGCCAGCTATTAAAGGCCGAGGTAATCACTGGGGATATGCCAGATGATAAAGGGACATTATAATAATAATAATAATAATCTTTATTTATATAGCGCCAACATATTTCGCAGCACTTTACAATGTAGAGGGTATAATTACAGACAAAAGACAGACATTACACAGTGAAAGCTCCTTACAGGTGAGAAACAAGGTGTGAGGGCCCTGCTCGCAAGAGCTTACAATCTAAGAGGGTGCCTGGGGGAAACAAAGGGGGAGAAGTGCTAAATTTACAGTGGCCCAGCCATGCTTTATAACTATGGGGAGGTTTACATAAAAATTTGGTGAACCTGCCACCATAACTGTACATCTATATACAGATAAGTGCCTGTGAGTGCCCTAGTGTAGGGAGTGTAGGGACATTCTTAAGAGCGATAAGGACCTAAGTGATCAATTGCCACAAAGCAAATTTTCTAAATGAACCCAATGTGATTGCCGGTCCAAAGACCACCAAAATGCCACCTGAGAAAATTTAGTAGCTAGATAATAAGAAAAGCAATCTTGGAGAGCTAAGCTTCTTACTGGGGCTGCCCATCACATTTCAGGTGTCCAACACATAATACTGACACTCTCTGCTCCCCAATATTTAGGGAAAAAATTAGATATCAAGTATGAGGTATTAGTGTTGGAAATCTGAAGTGTGCTAGGCAATAGAAATAGGTGAAGCGATTCTAATGAAGTGGAATTAGTTTTAAAATTTAAGGAAAACTTTGGTTCTGCCCGAAGCCGAAGTTTATGGTACAAACCCAAGGCTTAAAGGGGTTGTCTCGCTACAAAGAATAGCTTTCAAATTGTAGGGAACACAAAATAAAGACATTTTCCAAATATATTGCATTGTTCCTCTGTTTTCCCTAAAGAGATACAAGTGAATTTATTACCTCTGTGGCTATTTCAGTTCCCTCAGTAACTGACCTGTAAATAAATCTCCCAGGGCTGTTTGTTCAATGAGATAACAGAGAGTGAGTCATCACACAGGTCAGCAGTGTCAGTCAGTGTCCTGTGCTGCCAGACAGTAAAAAGCTTGATTTATCTCAAGTAAACAGCTCTGTAATTAGGGCTTTTGTTTTGGGGATCAGATAAGAAGTCCTGTGAGTAGTTTGAGAAGCTAATCTAATCTAATTAGCATCTGAAAGCACAACGAAGCTGTACAAGCATGGAGCTTATGCAAATTAGTCTGAACCAGGAAGTGACAGAGAATTTATTTCATGCATTCTTTGAAACCCTGTGGGGAGACAACTCCTTTAATTTAACCTCTTGATTGTGGGTTAATTTGGACTAAAATACAGGGTCTGTGTTTATCATTAGTGATGAGCGATTACGTTGACTATCGTCATCGGGTCGATAGTCGATATCGGCAATTATCAAGACGATTTCCGATAGTCGATAATAGATTATCGCCGATGACCATTAAAGTCTATGGGAGAGGAACAACACCTTCATTATTACACCCAAACAGGGCTGGAGAAGCTGGAATTAACATCCACAACAGTCAAATGGATACATGCTACATCTTAGGCAACACACTTAGGTTATAAAAGTCACAGAAAAAAAGTCACAGACCATTCACTATCCCTGTCTTGTACCACAGCCTGACCCTTAAACCTGCATCACCCACAAATTAAAAAGTGCCAGAAGGCAGTATGATTTGAACCATCATTTTACTTGAACTGGACATTGAATATCCCTGTCCTGGAACGCAGCATGAGCCCCAAACCTGCATGACCCCCAGATTTAAAAAGTGCCGGAAAAAGGAGTCTTTCAACCACCATTTTAGTTGAACTGGACATTGACTATATCTGTCCTGTACCGCAGAATGACCATTAAACCTGTCTGACCCCCAGATTAAAAAGTGCCGGAAAAAGGAGTCTTTGAACCACCATTTTAGTTGAACTGGACATTGACTATATCTGTCCTGGGCCACAGCATGACCCTTAAACCTGTTTGATCCACAGATCACAAAGTGGCACTATGCTATTTTGTACAGTGACTGTCATTTAGAATATTTTTTGGTAACTGACATTTGTTTACAGAATTTATTTAGGGAAGTTTTATTTATAGTTTTACATTATTATCATTTTGCTTTTTATTATCCCTGCAGTTTTTAAAGGTATTTTTTACACGTGTAGATGTGTTAATTCGTCCGCACACCCCATAAGTAATACAAATGTCCTAATCATCCCAAAAACACTTCTTAGTTGAGAAGACATTTGCCCTCCTGGCTTCTGAGACTGATTCAGCCAATCAATTCAATGGTTTCATTTTTCCTCCAAATCCTTCTTCAGTGATTAGGGACAGACTCCCCTGGAGATCAAATGATGCGACCCCATAGTGACTCCAGCCCCAGAAAATGTTAAGCCTCAAATTGTGCAATTTGTGTCCAGCCCTGGAGCCCTTTTTGACACTACTTAACCTCACAGAAATCACCTTTTTCAAAATCTGATTTTTTAGAGAAATTTGAAGCTCTCCTGATTGCCCCTAACGGTGAGAGCCAGTGCTGCCGTCAGCCATCTGTTAACACGGAGGTCCAGCTGCCAGACTTACAGTGGGTGCGGTGAGAGCCCAGGCTAGTGTCTGTCATCTATTAACACGCAGGTTCAGCAGCCAGGGCCGGAGTTACAGTGGGTGCGGTGAGAGCCCAGGCTGGCGTCCGTCATCTATTAACACGGTAAAAATGCCCTTATGACGCAGCAACGAAAACAGTCATGCTGAAGCAGAGTGCGGAAGCGGAAGTGTGAGGTAAGACCTCCAGCCTTCCTCAGTACACAGTCAAGACCTGGGTAGCGCTTGCCCCTCCGTATGAGTGCGGACCAATTGAGCTTCACTTGGAAATACTGGTGGTTAACGCTCCTGTTCCACCCAGGTGCCCTTTTTCTTGGCATTCTTTTTCTCATTTTACTCAACGTGCTGGAGGAAATTGTCTCTGTACTTTGTTCTCTGTCCGTGCTCCATACTCCATGTCCTCTGAATAACCTACATCTGGTCAAGTTTTCCTGTACCTCCCTTGTACAATTCAGAGGAATATTTTCACCAGCTATTTTGTACATGCAAGTTTTTTAGTAGCTTAATTCTAAACTAAAAGGTATTTTTGGCACCTATCAATACACCTGTGGTGACTACAAAATTGCTGGATTCAAATTTAAGTGCAAGGTACCTCTATCAACAAAGCTTGACTGACCAAAAGTGAAAAAAACACCTATCTGAAATGTATACGGATAGTAAACAGTATTTTGGCACCTATCAATACACCTGTGGTGACTACAAAATTGCTCTGTTCAAATTTAACTGTAAGGTGGCTCTATCAACAAAGCTGGCCTGCGCCAAAGTGAAAAAACACGTATCTGAAATGTATACGGATAATAAACGGTATTTTTGGCACCTATCAATTCACCTGTGGTGACTACAAAATTGCTGTATTCAAATTTAACTGCAAAGTAGCTCTATCAACAAAGCTGGCCTGCGCCAAAGTGAAAAAACACGTATCTGAAATGTATACGGATAATAAAAGGTATTTTTATACCTATCAATTCACCTGTGGTGACTACAAAATTGCTGGATTCAAATTTAACTGAAAGGTGGCTCTATCAACAAAGCTGGTGTGCGCCAAAGTGAAAAAAAACACGTAACTGAAATGTATACGGATAATAAAAGGTGTTTTTGGCACCTATCAACCTGTGGCGACTACAAAATTGCTGTATTCAAATTTAACTGCAAGGTGGCTATATCAACAATGCTGAACTGGGCAAAATTGAAAAAGAACACCTATCCGAAATGTATACTGATAATAAAAGTGGAGTTTTGCACCTAACAAATAGACCTGCAGTTACTAGAAAAGATCTGTATCCTAATATAAGTTCAGGCTGCCCAATATCCAAGTAATATTTCAAAAGAAAACTGTTAATAATAAAGCTATTTCAATGCAATGTCTACACTAAGTCTGGGTGAACAATATCCAGTATTCTTTAAAGAGCTTGTCTGTGTTCGCCCACGGGCATCCCCCCCCCCCCCGCTCCCCTCCGTGACTTTACAGCGGTAGATGCTCCCTTAAAATTCTCTGCCTAACTACCTAAAATCTGCAAATCTCTGATCTAACTAAGTTCTAAGGATCACAGCTTAAAGTAGAGCTGTCTCTATGAATAAATAGAATAATTTCACTGAGCTGTTTGCTGAGCTGTTTGGACAGAGGCAGAGCGCACGTCCTACTGCTATGAGACGCTGACACACACTGAGGCAGAACAGGAAGGGCTGTTCTTTTTTTGAACATAAGTTTTATTTAATTTTCAGAAGTAATATAAACAGAGTAAATCAAGTATGACATGAAGTACAGAGTAGTCAATTGTACAACCGTGTAACAATATAACATTTAAACAGAGCCTCACTAAACGAGTACGATTACAGTACGATATACCTTTTGCACATTTAAGATGCAATAGGAGAAAATAAGACATCCATTAAATCTACCTCATATGTTATGCAGATTCAGCATGTCACAGCAATCCAACATCAGAGTTAGAATCCTTGTCACGGTAAAATACATTAAGAAATTGTATTTAATCAGGCCACAATGTGGGACATGCTAATTTTTACTAGGTTAATTAAAGAATCTTTATTCAGTCCAGCAGGACCATCTCATTTTAGTATGTGTAACCAGATGGGGTGGGACCAAAAAACTTTATCTCCGAGTGGTTAATAGGAGGTTCCGTTCTGCTGATGACCTCTTTATCTTAGGGGGAGTTTGGTGCAGTATCCAGTGAGAGGCTATTACCATATAACTGTTGCGTATTAGAACATGGAACATGATATTTTGGAACGTTGATGGGTATTGTACCATGGTGATATCTAATATCTGCGAGTTCTGGGGTGAGGTTAAGGGTGAGCCTAACAACTTCAGAGAGCAACCCCTCTACTTAACTCCACAACAGTTTTGTGGTTGGGCAGCCCACTCACATGTGCATCAGTGAGCCTATGGCTCCACAGTTATTCTCCATCAATGTTTTGATTGGCCTGGGGACAAATGAAACAATACGGTTGGGGGTAAGATACCATCTAAGATTCAATTTCCTCATAATTCTTATTGGTTGGTGCATTTAGAGTGTCGTACGGGCCTTGAAGCAGCAATTGATCCGAGTCCTCCACCTTGAATATACTACCACTACCCCCATTCCTTTTCCATTTAACGGCAGTATTCGGGTTTGTTTCTTCTAAATCCCTTATAATGTGCCTTTGGCGATCCGAAAGGCTCCTTGTTTTCAAAGCCCTTTTGTTGTGATAGAAATTTATCAAATGGGTTCGGAGCGGAGTAGTGGGCCAAGTTATGGCTCTGGACTGTATGCCTAATCTCAAGATAGCAAAGGAACTGAATGTGTGGGAGTTTCAAATTCTTCTCTATCTCTTAATTACTTGAAATTATACCTTTAAATAAGTCCTCCCACTGTCCTAACATCTTTAGGGCAAGCCACCCAAAATAAAAAGGTGATGACCATTTGTAGTAAGAACCGTTAGGGGGAATATTCTTCTGAAATTGAGACCTTCTCTTGTTTGAACGATATACTTCTCCACACAATGGCTATATGTTTGCAGGTAGTGGAGGTCCCAGTTGGGTAATATTGTGACCCAATAAAGCCGAGAAGCAAAAAATCCCTGCTTAGAAATGGTTCTACTAGTTAGTCCTCCAAGGACGCCCAGTGGTGTGTGCTCCGAGGTTTTACACAGAGATGTAGAATTGTGTTTCCAGACTCGCAGCAATGTTACAGAAAAGAGAGGTTTTGGGGCTGACATACCTCCTAATCTGCTGTGCCTAAAGAGATTATTTTCTTTTTAAAAAGCGTGGTTTTCTGTTCCCCAATAAATGGCAGATATTGAGGATTGTAGAAATTTGCCAAGTAATTCGGTGGGAACAGAAAGGGTAAGGGCCCGAGCAACATAAAGAAATCTGTGAAGTAAAAGCGTTTTTGTAAATATTTATTCTGCTAACCAGGAGAGAGGCATAAGTTGGAGTCCTTCGGTAATTTCGGAAATGGTAAAGAAGATTTAAATATCTCCCAGGTTTAACCTCGATCGTTGTGTTTCGTCACAGGGGTGATTTTGAATCCCCCAAATAAAGTGACATAGTAATCATCCCAAAGAAAATGAAATTTTCTAATCTGAAATTTCAAGGGTGAGGTTGGACAATTAACTAGCTAGTAATGTAGATTGGTCGTATTCAACTGTTATAATATTTTAGATCCTAGAGTACTCTGCTCTAGAAGGTTCAAATATGACCTGAATTGATGAGAGAGGTTTATGGGAGCAGATTATTAGTATGTCGTCCAGCATATAAACCTGACTTTGTGAGTGTAGTTAAACGAGTGAGATACCCTGTATGAAAGGGAGATACTCTTATAGATTCTGCTAGGGGTTCAATACATAAATTAAATATTAATGGGGAAAGTGGCAACCCCTGTCTCTGCCGTTGGAATTAGGGAATTATAAAGAAAGAAAATCCTGAGTGTGTATACTTTGCTGAAAAAGTTTATAATATAGTATGCTTTTCAAAAAAGTTACCATTGAATTCCAAATTTATGAAACTTTTGCTTGCATATGCACAACCCAGTTTATTCGGTCAAATCTTTCTGCCGTCTAACGAGAGCAGTCCTAATGGTTGTTTTTGTTTGTTTGACCTATGTGTAAGAGATCAGTAATTCTGCTACTTCCATCTCTAGTCTGTCCTTCCCGAACAAAACCCTACCTGATCCTTATTGATTAGGAGGTAGGATGGTTTTTTTAAAAGCCTATTTGCTAAATTTTAGAAAAAAAATTAGTATCACAATTTAAGTGAGAAATAGGTCTGTAGTTGGTTTACTAGGTCAGGATCTTTTCACTGTATTTGGTATTGTGGGATATAGCTCACACATTTCTGGCCGTCATGGTGCCCTCGGAAATAGTGGTTGTCGAAGATACTCAATAAGTTGTTGGGCCCGAGGGTGTGTCAGAATAACTTATATTATTCGTTATTCAACCCAGCAGCTGCCTGGCGATTTGTTCAATTTGGGATTGTCCGATAACCGATTCAATTTGTCTTGAATCCAGTAAGTGGGGAGTTAAGCAAAATGTTTTATTTCTTCTTCCGTTGAGTACTGGGAGATTTCAATTGAGAGAGAAACTGAATCAATTTCATGAGTTGAAACTAAGGGGGTTAAGTTAATCCTGTTTAATATTATATAAGGATTTGTAATAGTCAGCGAATGCATTGGCTATTTTCTTCGGGTCATCAAGATTTACTTTTTGACAGGTGTGGACAAGTATCAATTTTAGATTTTGCTTGGTGTCTTTTTGACCCTTTGCGGCCATTATTCTCCCCGGCCGGACCCCACTTGATAAAATTTCACTGTGACTTTGGCAGATGGTAATCGTACAGCATCTTTCTGATGTTATCTAAATTGGGTTTAGGGTCTGGTCTCTTTTAACGTTTCACTCTGAGGCAATGAGAGTACACTCCCCTTAATATGCCTTATGAGCACACCAGAGTGAAACTGGCTGAAAGGGCATAGGGAGAATTTTATTGAAAATTGTAAACTTCTAAAGGCTTTTTGGATTTCTGTACACATTTCTGCTGCTGACCTTCAGTAAAAAATGGTTATTACGTCCATGGGAATGTAGTAGTGAGGGGCGTATGCATCTTTGATTGTAATAAAATATCGTGCATGGTCCGACCATGTTTTAACGCCAATTTCGGATGAAATTATTTTAGACAGGGCTGCTCGTAAAAGACAAGAATAAATCAATCCTAGAGGTGGGGTTTGTTTGGATCAGAGTTAGTAGTGTATTCCAGTTTCCCCAGATAGGAAATAACGCCAGTGGTCATAAGTATTCTTCAAAGATAAAATGGTGAGTAATTCAAAGCGTTCTAGAGCTTCCCAGGATCTGTCTCAAGTTTTTGTTTTACAACTACCATTAAAGTCTCCACATATCAGTAAGTGTGCTTTGTGATACTCTATGCCTTTATGTATAAGCTTCTGTAAAAAAGAAAGTTGTTGGGTATAGGTTTCCATACAGTGCTAACAACGTATAGGAAGAGAATTAAGTAAGCAGTCTAATATAATATAACTTCCTTTAGGTCCGATGATGGATTCTTTCAGTGAGAAAGCAATTTGTCTTCGATGAGTAAATAGCAACTCCAGCTTTATAAAGTCTGCTAGAATTATGGAAGGAGAAAGGGAATCTTTTAATATTTCAATCTACTTGAATCTACTAGATTGAGAATATCACCTGGAACATACTATATCTGCTTTCCTGTTTCAAGATGTCTCTCCAAAGTAAGGATCGCTTAAATGGTGGAATTTAAACCCACTGACATTTATCGACATGAGCCTAATACCCATTGAAAGCAAAGAAAGTTAAGTTAAATACGGTAGTATGAAAACAATAACAGCACATGACGTTCTTTATAATCAGAGACAAGGTATTAGGACTGCAGTGAGGCCATATGACAACATAGAACAGGTAAAATACCAACATGTAAGAGCTAAGGATTAAACATAACACAATAACTATACCGAAAAGGTACACCCCCAGATTTCCAATGTTCGGTACAATAGAAATGGGCAGTTCCAGCAGGTGCTTGCAATAGCAAACATAGCACAAGCTCACATAAAGGTGAGCCCAAGATGGGAAGGTAGATGGTGTTCCAGTGAGTTATTCCATCGGAGGTCTTCGTTGGCCTATTTTGTTTTCTCTTCTCCCGTCCAGAGAGGGGAAAACGATTTTCTGGTCTGTTTTTTTTTTTTCACACCGCTCTTGATCGTGTATCTTCAACCAAAGTATGATGTCCCATTGAAGAAGTGAGGTCTTTGGGTCAATGATGGGGTGTTTTGCATAAATGTGATCATGTTTTCCCTATTTACCATTAGCTTGACCGGAACCCCCAATGAATAACTGATGTTGCTCCCTCTCGAAGAATCTTGGTATAACGTAGAATTCCATTCTTTTGAACATTGTCCCCAGCCGAACAAATTCAGGAAAAATAGAGATAATGTTTGGAACTTTCAGGGAGGATCACCGCCGTTTTACATTAACGTCCCTTAAAAATACAACTTTTTGTTCTGAAAAAATTAACTTTTAGCCAATAACATCACCTAGGATTGAGGACGTAGGGGGCTTGGGCTAGGGCCCAAAAGGTCCTGTGGATTTCTGTCCACCGTAGGTCCAGAGACGGATGCATCAGATGGACTAATGCCATTAAATCTTAAGGTAGGGGATTAATTGATCTGTGGTTACTTATTCAGGGATACCTCTCACACCGATGTTATTGTAGACGTGACTGTCCTCCATTCTAACACTTTGCCGAGAGCCCCGATGTGACATCATCTCCAATGTTGCATTGGCATCATCAAGAGATTATGAATTTGACAAATTCCGCTCCCATTTTGTTCTCAATGTGTTCCTGTCCTTGAAACTAAGGAATGGAATATCTTTCTTGAAATCCCCCATCATATGTTAACCCCATACCTCGCCCGAGCTCAGTTTTGGCCTCTCTGACAGAGCCCCCATTTTTGAAAATCGTCATAGTGTCACTTTTATGTGAGAATAACTTTTTTTGACACTTAACCTATCCAGATGTGTTTCATAGAATTGTTTTCCGTCGGACACATTGTGGCTTTAAGATAGTAAGAAATTTTTGTTGTACAAAAAATGCTTTGTTTAGTTTTAAAAACTATCAAAGTAACGTGAAAAAATTTGAAAAATGGTACCAATTCAAAAACTTCAAAATTTCTGCATGTAAGACAGATAGGATATTCCACTCAAAATGTTTATATCTAGCATCACCATAAGTCTGCAGTAGTTTGGCATCATTTTTTAAATCTCTTTTTTTTTACGAATTTGGGGGCTTAAAAATTTAGTAGTAATTTTCAAATTTTCCAAGAAAATTGCAATTTACATTTTTTAGGGACCCGTCTTGTTCTAACGTGACTTTGATTGACCTGTATGATTAATACCCCCATAAATTACCTCATCTAAAGAAACTAACACCCCTACAAGATTCAAAACCGCATTAGGAAGTTTATTACCAATAGGTGTATACACAGGAATTAAAAGCAATGGAGAGTGAAATTTCAAAATTTCACTTTTTTTTGCAGATTTTCGAATTTTTATACATTATTCACAAAATTACGGTAACATGTGATCGGGAAATGCAACTTAATTATTGAATCCCCCAGATTCTGCTGTTTTCAGAAAATCCCATATGTGGCCCCTAGTGCATTATTTGGCTCAATCACAAGCCCCAGAATAGGAGGAGCCACCTACAGGACTCTGGGGTCTCATTTTCTTTACATTTTATTTGGGGCCATTTCAGGTTTTGCGGACACCCTAAGGTGCTAAAACGTAAATAAATGCCCTAAAAAAACCCATATTGGAAACTACAACCCCTTAAGAAAAATACAGGGGTGTGAGTGTAGTATATCGCCCCCACATTGTTTCAACAAAAATATTTAGCGTAGGCAAGAAAATGAAAATACATTTTTTTTTTCAATAATAGCAATTTTAGCTGAAAATTGTTTAATCTTTGTACAATTCATCCTGTGGTAAAAAAAAAAGGACCCCAAACTTTGTTTACGCAATTTCTTCCAAGTTTCGGCAATACCCTACATGTGGGTGTAAAATCTGCTGTTTGGGCGTATGGCATGGGTGTATAAAGGTAGGGAGCGCTATTTTTGCTTATGGAGCGCAGATTTTGGTGGGGCCGATGTCGCATTTACAAAAGCCCCCAAATTACCTATAACAGGTGAAACCTTCCAGAAGCCGCCCCATTTTGGATTCAGCACGGCCTCAATAGATCCTCATCTAGGGGGTGTATTGTGCATTTTGGGTGGCACAAAAAAAGGTTTTACAAATTTTTTTTTTTTTTTTGCATTGGGCTATTAAAATGAGGGGAAAACGCAGTTCCAACCATTGTATTTTGGGCTACAATTTTAGCAAAGTCGTTTCGCCGGCAGTAATTGAAATTATAGGATATCTTTACTATGGGGGTCGTAACAATTGCAATGATATATATTTTATATAGTATTTTTAAAGTTTTATTTACTTTTTACCACAATAGAAAATAGGTCTATAAAAAATTGCGTTTTTATGGTTGTCCTGTTCTGATAGCCAAAACAAATTTCCAGTTTTTCTGTATACAGAGCTGATTATGGATTGTTTTTTTTGGGATGAGTTGATGTTTTTATTAGTACCAATATGGGGCTTATACCGCTTTGATCACTTTTTATTAAGGTTTTTTGTGAGCGAATTTTGAACAAATACAACATTCCTGGTGTATGTTTTTTATTTTTAATTTTTACCAGCGTCAACCGTTCAGTATAGCTTGACTATGCTAGAAATTACTCAGTCAGGTCGATACGATTACAGCGACTACCCAATTTTGTATTTTTTTAGTTTTAACTGCTTTTACACAATAAAAACCCCTTTTATTCAAAAAGGAAAACACGTTTTTGCATTCGCCATAGTCCTGAGAGCCATAACTTTTTTATTTTTTTCTGTGTACGGAGCTGTGTATGGGGCTTGTTTTTTTCGGGAAGAGTTGACGTTTTTATTGGATCATTTTTGTGGGGACAAGAGACTTTTTTGATCAGTTTTAAAATCCTTTTTTGTGAAGGCAGGGTGAAGAAAATACTGCAATCCTAGAAGTGTTTTTTTATTTTTATTTTTAACAGCGCTCATCGTGCAGTATCCATGACCAGTTAGCTTGTACTCTCTGGGTCGATACAATACGGGTAATACCCTAATTATATAGTTTTTTTTAATTTGGAAGCACTTTTAAAAAAAAAAAAAAAAAAAGTTTTTTTTATTGTGTTAAATAATATTAAATGCATCGCTGTCTCCTGAGAGCCATAACCTTTTTTTATTTATTTTTCCGTATACAAGACGTGTAAGGACCTTTTTTTGAAGGGGGGAAAATTCTACGTTTTAATTGTACAACTTTGGCCATTTATATGATTATTTAAATCGCTTTTTATCCTTTTATGTCTGCAGGATGTACAAAAATCGCAATTCCGTTACTGTTTTCTTTGTTTTTGTTTTTTATACGACGTTCACACGTAGAAACGGGTTTCAATTAACATAACAGATTTATAGGTTGTGTCGTTACGCATTTCGGGATACTAAATATGGGTATTATTTTATTTTTTTGATCTTTTATGGGCGATTGGCGTTTGTAAAGGGGAAAAGGTGCAATGTACATGTTTTAATTTTTAATTTTTGTGTTTGTGTTTTACTTTTTTTACTTTTTTTTTTTACTTTTTTTCAACATTTTTTTTACTTTTCCCCCAGTAAGGATTTGTAACAGCAAATCCTCACTGGAACATCAATCATTAGATTGCTGTTTGGAAGAGGCGATCTTGTGTCATCGGCGTTACTGCAGTGCAGAGGTCGCCATGGCACTAGAGACAACCATGCCCCACAATGCATTGTGGGCAGGTGGGAACGTCACCAGACTACCCCGGATGCTTTCAGAAAGCATCCCGGGGAGTCCGGAAGTGAACGGGCGATCGCATCACTGCCCTTGCCTTGCCGATCGTAGGCAGAGGGAGCTCACTCCTCCTGCCTGCGCCTTCATTATTGCGGCCATGACAAGCTGCGTTAATTGATGCGTTTTTCACCCGCGGCCGGAAGCTCACTAGTGTCGCCGGTGGTGATGGGGCATGAAGCCAGCGTTAATATTTACCGCTGGTTCCATGACCCTCTATCGCGCGCGGCTCGCCCGCCAAGACCCGCGGCGACGCCAGGGCATAAGCATACGTCCATTTGCGTGAATCACTTCCCGCAAGGGCGTATGCATACGCCCAATGTCGGGAAGGTTTAAAACACTTGTTGCAAATTGTCCTCCTTAAGGAGGCAAAGAGTGCATTGCAGCGTGCTTTCAATTGAAGATGGATTTCTTAATGGCTCTTGGTAGTCCAAATCCCCTGGATTCGATCTAGAATGTGGCTGGGAAGGACTGGAGGGATCGAGAATTATCTCTTAGGTTTAGAGGCGATGGTGAGGTATTGGTGGTTTGCTTTGGATTTCGGTTTAGAGGTACCTCCCATTGTATCCGCAGGTTCTACTGAAGATTGTTTGTGTTTGGGGTTCACGTCGTAGAAATAGAGTTGAAGAGGAGTTGGTACTTTTTATTTGGCAGGTAGAGCAAGGGTATCCAAGTGCAAGGTCTCTTCCGGGGTCCTGTTTTATATTTAGTGTTGGGAAAACTATAACAATAGAGCAGTGAATATATAAGAAAGGAGAACAAAAAAGTCCACTGGAATTATTATATGACCACTACGGTGGTTAAGCTATGTCCTCAACAACTGGCATAAGGGGTGAGGATAGGTTATGATTGCTCGAACAGACTGACAAGGATAAACTTCAAAGTCAGTGTGTCCGTCTATGAGACCGTAAGATTGTCCCAGTTTAATTTTTCAGAAAGTAACACCGTATTCAAGAGGCGCGTTGTGGGATCAGAATACTCAGTTTAGGTACGATATTTGTCCTGGTGAAAGCTTGTTATATTATAGCGGAGAAATTATATTGAGGTTAACTCTGCGGATTTCATATTATGGCTCACCGTAGAGGGACATATAGGTTAAGGATAGTTGTGTTTCTCAGTAAATGACAACCCAGTGAACAGAAATAACAAGGCTTTATAACAATCTATTAATACACCTAGTCTCCCAGAAGTGACCTTGGTAATCTTCTGTGTGCCTTGTATACATGCTGTTCTGTTGCTTATGTCTTCCAACTTATTAGCTATTGTGTGTCGACTAGAATCAAATCCTCGCCCTGGGGAGGAGCAGGTGTGAGAAGACTGTGTTTTAAGAAGAGGCCACAGGGTCGCTAGTGGCTACCCGTTTTTTGTGCAGAGAGACGCGCGTGTCGGGAAAATTTTTGCTGCTTATGTTTTGTAAACAGAAGCCTCTCTGTAATTTAGAATAATAGATCCCAATGAGTATACCACTGGACCGTTTTATATTTTTATTCACAGAGGATGTATAGCCCTTTAAGTCTCTGTCCCTGCTAAACGCCCTTAATAAAGGTTCAACAGTTCCCTTGATGTCAGGGGGGCCAAGTGTGTGAGTGACAAGATGGCCGCTGGCTGTTAGGATGTCGGGGCAGATCCCTTTACACACCGCCGTTTCATCCTCCTCAAAGGTCTCAGTATGCAGAGCCTGACTGCTTGCAACATAACCTCCCATGCCACTCTCCACATCAATACTTGCCTACTGCAAGAAGCAGAGGATGTCTGCCCCACCTCTTCGCTGCCAAGTACCTGCTGACTGTCCTCAAAGAGTTTGTCCTCGCTGTATAGTTGCGGTGAGCACAGATCACATAGTAGATCTATGGCTTAGGGAACCAAACGGGACAGAGGCGGGTTGAGGACAGGTGAGGACTGCTCACCTGTTCACGGGCCATGCCTCTTGGCTGGGGTTGTCAGATGTCATCTGGGAGGAAGTTGATGACCTAGTCAACCAATCAAGAGCCCTTGGGTTGCTGGTCAACACACAGCCGCTAGATGACATCGGCAGTTCTGGCCTCACCGAGTCACCCCTGCTGCGATGTCCCCTTATTGTGCTGTGACCTGTACCTGCTCCAGGAACATTTGTGCCACTGCCACTCGCATGTGAAGGGCCTGGCGCCTCTCTGTCTGACATACTGTTTGATCAAAAATTTACAGACTCTGTTTAATGAAGATGTCTGTATATGATAAATAGTGTTGAGCGATTATTATCGACAAAGTTGAAATCGGCACGATATTTACGTTGATCGGATTTTGTCGATCACGCGATAATTTAGGTTAAAATCTGTGCATAATCTATTAATATCGCGCGATTTTCAGCGCTTCCTGTCATTTTGGCGGCCAGCAAATCAGCTTACAGAATAGAGCAGGGTGAGATGGGTGTGCGACGTCATGACTGGGATGTGTATGGTTGCGATTGGCTGGAAAAATCACATAACCTCGGTTGACAGAGACCAGCCCTTCCGGTTCTGCCTCAGTGTGTGTCAGCGTCTCCTAGCAGTAGGACGTGCGCTCTGCCTCTGTCCAAACAGCTCAGCACCCAGCTCAGCGAAATTAATCTATTTGTTCACAGAGACAGCTCTACTTTTAGCTGTGATCCTTAGAACTTAGTTAGATCAGAGATTTGCAGATTTTAGGTAGTCAGGCGGAGAATTTTAAAGGAGCATCTACTGCTGTAAAGTCACAGGGAAAGTGGGGGGGGGGGGCCCGGGCGAACACCGACAAGCTCTTTAAAGAATACTGGATATTGTTCACCCAGACAGGACGACAGGTATGATCGGGCTTTACGCCTGTTTTTTGGCGTATTCTGGGCCTCCCGGCCCGAATCCCCCTGTCGGACGCAGGGATGCGGTGTTAGGCGCAGCGTTCGCCACTTTCAGCTGCGCCCCGCATGAAGGGGCGGGCAGTGGGCACGGTGTGGGCGCGGTGTAGGCGTTCCGGGGCGGGATGCGGCGCGCTCGAAAACTCCGAGGCATGTACGATCGCGAGTCGGCAAAGTGCGGCGCAGTGCAGCGCTCGGCAGCTCCGACAGTCAGACCTAGTTTATTTTGGTCTAAATGCTCCGGCGACGAAGTGAAGCAAGAACGGAACATGCGAGGAAGCAGATAGAAGATTGCGACAGAAATCTCGGTGCTCCGCTCCGTGCAGCAGGAGTATGATTCCGAAAAAATCGCCTTTATAAAGGCGGAAAACATTATCAGAAAAGAGCTGAACCTCAAAAATAAACATAATAAAAAAAAAAATCACTTTCCAAAAATCTAGAACGGCGCAATATCAAGAAATCGGATATTGGAAATTGCCGGGAAATACAGTAATTCAAATTCTGAAAGCTATTTTCAATGGTCGGCATAAACCGGCCAATCAGAATAGGAGCGACAGTGAACCATTAAAACCTATGGAGAACTATTCACCAATCAGAATCAAAGACGGGACAGTTCAAAATACATCAAAAATGCAGAAAAAAGCTGATTGGTTGAGCTAGCGGGGGCTTGGCTAGCTCAGCCAAGCAGAATAGGAGCGACAAAGACCCATTAAAACCTATGGAGAACGATTGACCAATCAGAATCAATGGCGGGACAGTTCAAAATACAGTAAAAATGCAGAAAAGAGCTGATTGGTTGAGCTAGCGGGGGCTTGGCTATCTCGGCCAATCAGAATAGGAGCGACAAAGACCCATTATAGCCTATGAGAATTTTGAACCAATCAAAATCCAAGGCGGGACAGTTCAAAATACAGTAAAAAGGCAGAAAAGAGCTGATTGGTTAATGCGGCGGGGGCTTGACTGTCCCAGCCAATCAGAGCGCGAGCTACTTCTACCATTGTAGTCTATGGAGAGATGGGCGCAATGCAATCTCGGCTCTCAGCGCCGTGCGGCATGGAGTATGAATAAAAAAATAATTTTTATTAAGTGTAAAACATTATCAGATAAAGCGCTGAAACCTTTTTTAAAAATAAAGCACTTAAATCCCTAACAACGCGTTTGTTGCCAAGACCGGCGCTACATAAGGAATTGCAATAGAGAGAATTGCCGGGAAATACAGTCATTTAAATTGTTGAAGTGCTTCTCATTGGTCGGCATAAGCCAGCCAATCAGAATAGGAGCGACAAAGACCCATTATATCCTATAGAGAAGTTTTGACCAATCAGAATAGGAGCGACAGTGTCCCATTATAACCTATGGAGAAATATAGACCAATCAAAATCCAAGGCGGGACAGTTCAAAATACAGTAAAAATACAGAAAAGAGCTGATTGGCTGAGCTAAGCGGTGGCTTGGCTATCCCAGCCAATCAGAGCGCGAGCTACTTCTCCCATTGTAGTCTATGGGGAGATGGGCGCACTGAAATCCCGGCGCTCAGCGCCGTGCGGCATGAAGTATTAATAAAAAAAATCATTTTGATTAAGTGTAAAACATTATCACATAAAGAGCTAAAACCTTCTGTAAAAATAAATCAGTTAAAACCCCAAACAACGCGTTTGTCGCCGAGACCGCCGCTACATAGGGAATTGCAATAGAGAGAAGTGCCGGGAAATACAGTAATTTAAATTGTTTAAGCTCTTCTGATTGGTCGGCATAAACAGCCAATTAGAATAGGAGCTACAGTGTCCCATTATATCCTAAAGAGGAGAATTGACCAATCAGAATAGGAGCGACAGGGACCCATTATAACCTATGAGAAAAATTGACCAATCATATTCCAAGGCGGGACAGTTCAAAATACAGTAAAAAGGCAGAAACGAGCTGATTGGTTGAGCTAGCGGGGTTCGTCCAGCTTAGCCAATCAGAGCGCGAGCTACTTTCTCATAGAGTTCTAGGGGGAAAAGAAATTCCGAGCGAGCTCTGTGATTGGCTAAGTTAAAAGAGGCGCCGTTATTTGGACCAATGGAGGAGCGAGCGACGCTCCTATGGGTTTTCTAATGCAATCTGAAATAAAACTGTACATGGCCGAAATCAAATTATAAGACTGCAGAAGTTGTCCCGATGTGTATATAAAATGAATAATAATATGGGGGTAACGAAAAAAAAATATTAATTCAATAAAATCATGTTTATTTCTTTATTTTCGTTATCCAAGGATCAATAGTATGGGTACAACGAAAATAAAGAAATAAACCTGATTTTATTGATTTAATATTTATTTTCTTTACCCCCATATTATTATTCATTTTATATACACATCGGGACAACTTCTGTAGTCTTATAATTTGATTTCGGCCATGTACAGTTTTATTTCAGATTGCATTAGAAAACCCATAGGAGCGTCACCCGCTCTCCCATTGGTCCAAATAACAGCGCCTCTTTTAACTTAGCCAATCACAGAGCTCGCTCGGAATTTCTTTTCCCCATAGAACTCTATGAGAAAGTAGCTTGCGCTCTGATTGGCTAAGCTGGACGAGCCCCCGCTAGCTCAACCAATCAGTTAGTTTCTGCCTTTTTACTGTATTTTGAACTGTCCCGCTTTGGAATATGATTGGTCAATTTTTCTCCATAGGTTATAATGGGTCTTTGTCGCTCCTATTCTGATTGGTCAATTCTCCTCCATAGGATATAATGGGCCACTGTCGCTCCTATTCTGATTGGCTGGTTTATGCCGACCAATCAGAAGAGCTTAAACAATTTGAATTACTGTATTTGCCGGCGATTCTCTCTATTGCAATTCCCTATGTAGCGCAGGTCTCGGCGACAAACGCGTTGTTCGGGGTTTTAACTGATTTATTTTTACAGAAGGTTTTAGCGCTTTATCTGATAATGTTTTACACTTAATCAAAATGATTTTTTTTTTTAATACTTCATTCCGCACGGCGCTGAGCACCGAGATTGCATGGCGCCGCTCTCTCCATAGACTACAATGGAGAAGTAGCTCGCGCTCTGATTGGCTGGGATAGCCAAGCCACCGCTAGCTCAGCCAATCAGCTCTTTTCTGCATTTTTACTGTATTTGAACTGTCCCGCCTTGATTTTGATTGGTCAAAACTTCTCCATATGATATAATGGGTCTTTGTCGCTCCTTATCTGATTGGTCCATGTTCTCCATAGGTTATAATGGGACACTGTCGCTCCTATTCTGATTGGCTGGTTTATGCCGACCAATGAGAAGAGCTTAAGAAATTTGAATTACTGTATTTATCGGCAATTCTCTCTATTGCAATTCCTTATGTAGCGCCGGTCTCGGCGACAAACGCGTTGTTAGGGATTTTATTAATGTATGTTTATAGAAGGTTTCAGCGCTTTATCTGATAATGTTTTACACTTAATAAAAATTATTTTTTAGTCATACTCCAATGCCTCAGCGCTGAGAGCCGAGATTGTTCATGGCGCTGATCTCTCCATAGACTACAATGGGAGAAGTAGCTCGTGCTCTGATTGGCTGGGATAGCCAAGCCCCCGCCGCATTAACCAATCAGCTCTATTCTTCATTTTTACTATATTTTGAACTGTCTCACCTTTGATTCTGATTGGTCAATAGTTCCCCATAGGTTTTAATGGGTCTTTGTCGCTCCTATGCTGCTTGGCTGAGCTAGCCCAGCCCCTGCTAGCTCAACCAATCAGCTCTTTTCTGCATTTTTGATGTATTTTGAACTGTCCCGCCTTTGATTCTGATTGGTCAATAGTTCTCCATAGGTTTTAATGGTTCACTGTCGCTCCTATTCTGATTGGCCGGTTTATGCCGACCAATGAGAATGGTTTCAGAATTTGAATTAATGTATTTCCCGCAATTTCCCAATATCCTAATTCTTGAATTAGGATATTGGAAAGGGATTTTGTTTTATGTATTTTTTTATTTTTAAGGTTTCAGCACTTTTACTGAGAATGTTTATAGCCTTAATAAAGGATATTTTAGAATCAAACTCCGCACAGACATGTGGAATGATTTCTACCTGTTTTCCAGCCTGTATCGCATTGGAACAGAAATTCGGCGCAGTCCCGCACGGCGCCTAAGTCCTGCGCTGCGCCCATGTCCCCGCACTGTGCCCCACACACTGGCGAGGCGCAGGGAACTTTTCCCCGCATGTACGAGTGCACCTCCTCGGACGGCGAATCTTTGGCGCAGCGCCGCACTGCGCCTCAGTCCCCGCACTGCGCCTAACACACTGGCGAGGCGCGGCGGACTTTACATGGAATGTATGAGCGCGCCCCGGCCCCGACATAAATCAGGCGCAGATATCGCCGTAAAACTAACGCAATATCTCGCCCCAACCCGGCGAGTTCATACATGTCGCCCTGAGAGTAGACATTGCATTGCAATAGCTTTATTATTAACAGTTTTCTATTGAAATATTACTTGGATATTGGGCAGCCTGAACTTATATTAGGATACAGATCTTTTCTAGTAACTGCAGGTATATTTCTTAGGTGCAAAACTCCACTTTTATTATCAGTATACATTTCAGATAGGTGTTCTTTTTCAATTTTGCCCAGTCCAGCTTTGTTGATATAGCTACCTTGCAGTTAAATTTGAATCCAGCAATTTTGTAGTCACCACAGGTGAATTGATAGGTGCCAAAAATACCTTTTATTATCCGTATACATTTCAGATACGTGTTTTTTTCACTTTGGCGCAGTACAGCTTTGTTGATAGAGCTACCTTGCAGTTAAATATGAATACAGCAATTTTGTAGTAACCACAGGTGCATTGATAGGTGCCAAAAAATACCGTTTATTATCCGTTTACATTTCAGATACGTGTTTTTTTCACTTTTGGTCAGTCAAGCTTTGTTGATAGAGATACCTTGCACTTAAATTTCAATCCAGCAATTTTGTTTTGTTTTTAGGGATTTGAGAATAGCTGTGATTTGCCGTCTTTCAATAAGAGACTTTCCAAAACTCTTCCATACCTTCTCAAATTTTTATCTTTCTGAAAATGGAGCGAAATTCAGGTGGTAAGCGAGCAAAGAGGGTGGTAGGACATGGAGGTAGAGGTACGAGAGAAGGAGCTCCTTCCAGTGCTGTCGACAACACGCATGCCAGCGGATCGTCGGTTGCAGGATCGTCAGGCCTGTCATCTCTAGGTCAGGGCCCTGTGAATCTCAGTAACGAACAGCGTCGCCAATCTGTTCTTCAGTGGTTAATGCAACCTGCATCCAGCAGTCTTACCTCCTCGTCCTCCCATTTCCGGCCACAAATGTCGTCATCAGCATCATCCGTCCAACATGAAGCGAAGGCAGCCCAAATGTCAACTCGTGTACCCACCACTGTGGATAATCCATTTTCTGAAGACCTCTTGATGACAAAATGCGGTTGGGGTCAGAAGGCATGTTAAAAGATGAAGAGGCCAAAGAGGATGATTTTGTCTGCTCTAACGCCCAGTTACTGATGCCATCAGAGGAGGATAAGGAAGCTGGTCAATCGGCAAAAATCCTTGCTTGCGAGCGCTTCATCACTGGATGAGGAGGAAGACGATGGGGTAGTGTCAATACGGGTCCCGCCTCAAAAAGGGAGAGGGCGGTCGGCAGAAGTCCCTGATATGTTTTCCGCCAGCCACGGTCAGCGGAAACCCTGACCTCGCTTATTTCGCCGCAAAAAGGTCCAGCCCTCAACCGGGGCCCCCCTTTTGAGCAAGCCTCTGATTCCCCGCAGTCATATGCCCCCTTTCCGTAAACGCATAAGTAGAGGAAAGAATTGGGTTTTTAAAAACCCACCAAAACTTTCAAACACATGCCAAAAGCTGAGTTGAAATGGAGGAAAACGGGCCAAAAAAAGGCCGCCCGATCCCGGGCTTCCAACCACGGTCCACCCTCGTCTCCGCCTCCTCCCCCTTTTGCCACCACCAAGGTTCCTCAGCTGCCCATGTCCTCAGAGTCATGATCGGGGGATCAGCCTCCGCTTCAGCCCCCCCGTCGCCGGTACCCCCAGCCCCACCAGAGACCCATCCTACCCCTTCTCCCCCCTTTTTTGACAACCTGCACGCCTACAGCCCATCATAGCCAGCCTTTGCTTAGGTTTTGGGAGCAGAAAAAAACACTTTAACCCAAAAACCACCCCAAAACCCAAAACCCCTTAAATTTGCCTTTCCGTCTGGTGGACACAGAGGGGTTCCGCCACGTCAGGGCCCCCTCGCCTCCCCCCAAACCAATGCCGAGCGGGGCATTTCTTTGCCAGAAAACCACCCTGCCCTGGCCACCACGTGTCATCAAAATTTCAAGCGCTTGTCGCATCTTTCCGGAAAAGTCCCTCTCCCACCGACACATGGACTAAAAGACGGCCAAGGCCGTATATCTCTGTGACAGCTCCTGGGTGAGCTGGGTGGATGTCTCTGGGGGACGGGGCTCTCAGGCTCGCGAAAAACCGCTCTTTCAAAACCGCAGGGAGGTGCAGGGCTCTTTCGCCCAAAGGGCCCTTGGTGCATACGGGCCCAAGAAACCAGGCCTTTTTGAAATTAATCTGTCTTGGAACCGCCCACCACAGGCGGGGCTGGGGAAATGGCTCTCCCAACGAAAACTGAGCCGGGTGGGTGACAAGAACCTTGTGCCGGGAAAAGGTGGTGGGAAAAAGGGCAAAAACTGCTGGTGCCCTTAAGATGGGTAGGCGGGAGAACACCCCTTACCGGCCATTCAGAATCGTGTCCAAAATTTCAAAAAGCGCCCCCCTTTTCTGGACTGCCTGCTGAAGAAGGCTCGGGGGCTAGTTCGCATTTCCCCCGTTCGAACCCTGCTTTGTCCGCCGGCTGCGTTGCAGCATCAGCTGGCCCCCCCGTCAACCGTCTCATTTTACGTGGCAACACCGGAATTCCCCCTCCAAATCTCCAGCGATTGGGGCAGAGCGCAAGCCATTCGCAGTACAAGTGACACTTTTGGCCTACAAGCAGCGGGCGGACCTGGGGGTGTTGAGGCCACCGAGAGTAGCAGGAAAAAAGAGCTCGCCCCATCCTTGCCAGTTTGAAGAACCACAAAATGGTCAAGGGACGTCCCTTGTCAGCAGAGCTTTGGGTGGTAAACTTGTTCGGGAACGACTTTGGACCCTTGAAACATCGGGTCCCCAGCGACAGAGGGGGAAAACGGACACAGTGCACAGGGACCCTTCTCTCCGTCGAATCCAAAAGGCCCCCGACATTTTTCTCATTTTATCTTTTCTTTAGGCATTGGTTCGGAGCCCGGGGGCAGGCAAGGCGCGCCTATTCAGGGAGGATCACGAGGCAAGTCGGGGCTGTGTTAAAGGTTGTGGAGGACAGGAGGAGGAGGAGGTTTCCTGGAGCCGACTTCCCGACTCCCTCCTTGGGAAAGGGTTGGCGCGTTTTTGAGGCGGAGGGGGAAGATGAGGAAGATCAGTTTGCTAGTCCCCCCAAAAAACCCAGAGGTTGGGAAATCAAGGCTCCATCTCCACATGAGTGCTTGGATGCCCCTTTCCCCCAAACATATCCTCGCATAAGGGCCCTCAAAAGGGAACACATTTTACTGGGGGGGCCCCCCTCCTGGATCCCCGCACAAAACAAAAACCAGCATTTCCTTCTACCCCCACCCAAATAGAAAATAAAATGCAGGAAATGGGACCTTGTGATTGTCCGGGGAGACATCTTTTGCGTCTGTTTCACGTTCTTCAAATGTCCGTGGAACAACCCAGCGATGTGACAGCTAAGTGCCAAGTACCCATGGCACAGCACGGGCAAGGTGGCAGAAGCCTAAGGGGTGACCTTTGGCAATCTTTAAAATTTACACCTCACCAACGCATGCAAGGGCAGGGCACACATACAACACCCAGAGACCAGTTTAAAGATCAGGTGCACACTATCTGCGTCTCAACACCGTGTTTTTTGTATTGTTCCGGACCCAATAGTTCTGGGTATCCAAAATGGAGAATGGCCCGAGCCGTCGCCACCCATAGAGGTGTTGCCCCTGCCCAGCAGCCCGTCATATCTGGGGGGACCTTCAACAGTGGGGATCTTACAGACAAACGACCCGGGTTTTTCCCAGAAATGTGGATCGTTTGACTTTCATCAAATGAATCAGGCATGGAAACTCTGATGATGTTTTGGCCCCAATTTTCCAGGTCACCGATTAGTTGCCGGTCACTTTACATTCCTTTCAAACAGAAAAAGGTCCCTTGAAAAATGTTTTTAAAATGATCTTTCTAAATGCAATTTTTTTTCTCTTTCCCAACATTTTTTATTTTTTCGGTTTTCTGTGAGGAACTGTAAAAAAAAGCGCCAAGGTTTTTTAAACAACCTTTTCCATTTTCTCACTTTATCTTTGAATTTTTTTTCGCTTGTCAATGGGTTTTGGGGTCATGTTTCCTCACAATTTTTAACAGTGGGTGAAAGTCATTTTTTTAAAATTTTTTTTTTGGGCAGGGGTCTGTGACTTACAGCAATAATCCTGGCCTTTTTAAAAGAAAATTTTGGGGTTCTAAGTGGCATTTCTCCCCAACAATTTTTAACAGTGACTGAGAAGTCATCTTTATAATTTTTTGTGGTCATGGCCGTGAGATACAACAATAATTTGGGCCTTTTTGGGAAAAGAAAAGTGGTTTAAGTGGCATTTCCCCTCACAATTTTTAAACAGGGCTGAGAAGTCAATTTTTTAATTTTTGGGGCAGTGCTTTGAAACAGAATACTAAGGTCCTATTCAAAAAAGTTTTTCTAATGACATTTGTTTTTTTACAAATTTTGTCCAAAAAATGGCTCAAGGGTCATGTTTTGAATTTTTGGGGGGATTTTTGCTGTGAAAAGCAGCTATACTACAGGGCCTTTATAAAAAATGTTTTTCTAACAGACTTTTTTCTTCACAATTGTCAAAAGTGGTCAGGGTCATTTTTGAATTTTGGGGCATTTTGCTGTAAATGCCCCTTACTACGGTCCCATTGAAAAAATGGGTTTTTAACAGACATTTGTTTTTCACAATTTTTCAAAGTGGCTCCAGGGTGATGGGGCTGTCAGAAACAGGAATAGGTAGGACACTGTTAAAGGGGCACTTTGCAAAATGATTGTTTTTGCAAGATCTTTAACAAGCTAGCAATCCCTGTTTGAGACAAACCCCTTTAATACAATTAAAAAAAGGAAAAAAAAACATGGGGGGATCCATCCTATTTTAAAAATTTTTTTCTAGAAAGAAACTACAAAAAAAAATTGCATGTACAAATAGCTGGTAAAAAAAAATTTTTCTGAAATTGTACAAGGGAGGTACAGGAAAATTGACCAGATGTAGGTTATTCAGAGGGCATGGGCGTAGGAGCATGGGCAAAGAACAAGACAGAGACAATTTCCTCCAGCCTTTTAGTAAAAAGAAAAAAAAGCCAAGAAAAAAGGGGACCCGGGTGGAACAGGGCGTTAACCACAATATTTTCCCGTGGAAAACTCAATTGGCCCACTCATCGGAGGGGGAAGCGCTAATCGTCTTTACTGTGTATGACAAGGCTGGAGGCTTCCTCACACTTTCCCCTCCTGGCTTTGAAAAGAATTTTGGGTTTAAGTGTCAATTTTCCCCTCACAATTTTTTAAAAGTGCGAGAAGCTTTTTATAATTTTTTGTGGTCATGGTGCTGTAGATACAGCAAAATTTTGGGGCCTTTGGAAAGAAAAATGGTTCTAAATGGCATTTCTCCCCACTTTTTAACATGGGTGGAATCATTTTTAAATTTTTGGGTCTGCTGCTTTGAAAAACAGAATACTACAGGTCCTATTTAAAAAAAATGTTTTTCAATAGACATTTTTTTTTCACAAAAGTCAAAAGTGGGTCAAAAGGGGGATGTTTGAATTTTTTGGGGGATTTTTTCGTGACATGCAGCTAACTACAGGTCCTATTATAAAAAAATGTTGTTTCTAACAGACATTTTTTTTTCACAATTTCAAAAAGTGGCTCAGGGGTTTTGAATTTTTTTGGGGGGTTTGCTGTGAAATGCAGCTTATATACAGTCCTATTAAAAAAAAAATGTTTTTCTAAAAGACATTTGTCTTCACAATTTGCAAAAATGGCCCAAGGGGCATGTTTTGAAATTTTTGGGGGCTTTTTTTCTGTGAAAAACACTATATACAGGGCTTATTGTAAAAAATTGTTTTCTAACAGACATTTTTTCTTTACAATTGTCAAGAGTGGCTCAAGGGGTTTTTTGCTGTCAGAAAAAAGGAATGTAGGACACTGTTAATGGACACATATTGCAAAAGACTTTTTTTGCAAGATCTTAACATAGCCAATCCCCGTATTGAGACAACCCATTTAAAAAAAAATTTTAAAAAAAAAAACAAAAAATGGGGGGATTCCATCCAAAATTTTTAAAAAAGTGTTTTCTAAATTAACTACAAAAAACTTGTAAATTGGACAAGGGGTACAGGAAAACTTGACCAAATTAGGTTATTCAAGGACAGGCGTAGGAGCACGGGCAGAAACAAAGTACAGAGACAAATTTCCCCAGCAGTTGAGTAAAATGAGAAAAAGAAAACCAAAAAAGGGCACCTGGGGGAACAGGAGCGTTAAACCCCAAGTATTTCCAATAAGCTCAATTGGCCCCGCACTCATAGGGAGGGGCAAGCGCTCCCCAGTCTTGATTTGACTGGGGAAAGGCTGGAGGTTTTCCTCACATTTTCCGTTCCCACACTCGCTTCAGTACACGTTTTTCGTTTTGGCATCAAAGGGCTTTTTTACCGTGTTAATAGATGAGGGACGCCACCGGGCCCTTCTCACCGCACCCACTGAACTAGGCCCCCTGGGCGCTGAACCTGCGTGTTAAAGAGACAGATGCAGCCTGGCTCTCCGCACCCACTGTAAGTCGGCAGCTATACCTCCTTTAACAGAGGGGCTGAGGCAGCACGGGCTCCACCGTTGGGGGCAATCAGGAGACCAAATTTCCCCTCAAAAAATAAATTTTGAAAAGGTGATTTCTGTGGGGTTTAATATGCCCCAAAAAGGGGCCCAGGGCTGGATAAAAATTGCAAAATTTTTGGGGCTTTAAAATTTTCGGGGCTGGAGTCACTATGGGGTCGACATTTGATTCCAGGGGACCCCTGCCCTAATCCCCTGAAAAATCGGGCAATACCTTTTAAGCAACTGAGTATTTTTTAAAAGTGACTTCGAGAGGACAAGCCTCTTCTTCAACTGATGTTATACAAAAAATTGAAAATACACAGACTTTTTTAAAACACAAAAAAACATGGATCTTCAAAGGACTTAGAATTCAAAAAATAAAAAAATAAAAAAATATAGTTACAGCATTATTTAAAACCTGCCCCAAGAATTAAAAGTCTGGAAACTTGGAGGCGTGACGGAGTGATCAGTAATTTTTTCCTTTTATCTTTACATGCAATCAGGGAAGATTTTTTGACTCACATTTTCACACTACTTGACATGAAGCTGGCATAAATTTTTAACCCATTTGCGAGTTTTACATTTTGCTTTAAATTTATTTCCCACCCTTTCCCTCTCCCAGAGCCTTAAAATCTCCATTAAGACCTTTTACCTGCAAATCTCCATGGAGTGATTACTTCAGAGAAATGTGCCCCACGGCAATCAGTTCCTTGTTGTTTAAATTTGGTGAATCTGTGGAGTTCATGCGCGGGCTGAGCCCTCTGCCCGTTTCCCCCACATAGGGGCCTGGGGTAGGACATTGCATACACAAAACAGATACACCACATTGCTAGACCTGCAAAAATGTCCCCCTAATTCGTGCACCTTTTGGGTTGATAACACATCCGAAAAGAGAGCTAGTCCCTCGAAACTCACTACAAAATAACTCTTAAACCCTAAAAGGGATCCCCTGATTCTTCACTATTCACTACTTTCTATGGCTAACACGGTAAAAACATTATCCCTATCACTGAAGAAAGTTTTGGGGGAAGAATGAAACCATTGAATTGACGGCGAATCATCCAGAACCCAGGAGGCAAATTTTTTCTCAACTAAGAAGTTTTTTTTGGATATTAGGACTTTTTGAATTACTTATGGGTGTGCGGACAATTTAAAACATCTAATGTGAAAAAAACCTTTTAAAAACTGCAGGGAGGGGTGTATGTTGTATTTTACAACTTGAAAAAAAAAACAAAATGATAATAATGTAAAACTATAAATCAAACTTCCCAAATAAATTCCGTAAACAAATGTCAGTTCCCAAAAAAATTCTAAATACAGTCCCTGTACAAAATACAAGTGCCACTTTGTGACTGTGGCTGTAGATTTAAGGTCATGCTGTGGCCCAACAGATTAGCAAGTCCTTTTTCAACTAAAATGGGGGTTGAAAGACTCCTTTTCCCGCATTTTTTAATCTGGGGTCATGCGGGTTTGGGGGCTCATGCGTGCCCAGGACAGGTATAGTCAATTTCCAGTTCAACTAAAAGGGTGGTTCAAAGACCCTTTTTTTTCCGGCATTTTTTAAATTTGGGGGTCAGCAGTTTTGGGGGTCATGCTTTTGGGCCCCGGACAGGGATAGTCTATGTCTATTTTTAAACTAAAATGGTGGTTCAAAGACTCCTTTTTCCGGCACTTTTAATCTGTGGATCGACAGGTTTAAGGTCATCTCTGGGGTTTCAGATAGATATAGTCAATGTCCAGTTCAACTATTTTTGGGGGTTGAAAGCTCCTTTTTCTGGCACTTTTTAATCGGGGGGGGTCAACAGGTTTAATGGTCAACTGCAGTCCAGACATAAAGTCAATGTCCTTTTTCAACTAAAATGGGGTTGAAAGACCCTTTTTCCCGGGCATTTTTTTTTAAAACTGGGGGTCATGCAGGTTTGGGGCTCATGCTGTCCCCCAGGGACAGGTATAGTCCAAAATGTCCATTAAACAAAAAAGGGTGGTCCAAAGACTCCTTTTTGTGGCACTTTTAATCTGTGGATCAGACAGTTTAAGGGTCTTTCTGCTATACAGGACAGATAAGTCAATGTCCATGAAACAAAAAATGGGGGTTGAAAGACCCCTTTTTTCCGGCACTTTTTAAAATCGGGGGGTCAAAAGGGTTTGGGGCTCATCTTGGCCCCGGGACAGGTATAGTCAATCCCATAAACTAAAATGGGGGTTTCAAAGCCCTTTTTTTCCCAGCACTTTTAATCTGGGGTCAGACAGGTTTAATGGTCTTTCTGCGGTACAGGAAACAATAAGTAAATGTCCATTCAACTAAAATGGGGTTTGAAAGACCCCTTTTTTTCCGGGGCCCTTTTAAATCTGGGGCATGCGGGTTTTGGGGGCTCATGCGCGTTCCGGGGAAAAGGGGATATTCAATCTCCAGTTCAATAAAATGATGGTTCAAACCATACTCCCTTTCGGGCATTTTTTTTAATTTGTGGGTCATGCAGGTTTAAGGTCAGCTGGGTACAAGACAGGATAGTAATGGTCTGTGACTTTTTTTCTGTGACTTTTATAACCTAAGTGGTTTTGCTAAATGTACATGTATCCATTTGCTGTTGTGATGATAATTCCATTTCTCCACCCCTTTTTGGGGTTAATAATGATGGTGGGTTTCCTCTCCCAAGACTTTAAAGGGGTCATGGGCGATAATCTATTTCGACTATCGGAAATCGTCTTGATAATAGCCGATATCGACTATCGACCCGATGACGATAGTCAACGTAATCGCTCATTACTATTCCTGATATCTTCCACCCATCTGCAAGACATTCTAAAAATGGCCAGGAAACTGTGCATGCACTTCATCCATCCCTACGAAGCCAAGCACACCCTCCTTGAGCTGCAGCGGCAGGACGGACTACCCAACATAGGCTGTTATGCGATGTTTCCACCCGTTGGAATTTCAGTCTCCATATGTTGGACCGACTCTATGAACAGAGAAAGGCCATTAACGATTTTTTTATTATCCAAGTGGACAGGAGTACTCCCCTGTGTAGTTTTGATGTCTGTCAGCCAGTGGCACCTCATGCGGGACACCTGCCGTTTGCCATTTGAGGAGGCTACGCTATTTATCAGTCGCCAGGACTAGGGATGAATACATCATTCCTTTGCTTCATATCCGGAACAATTTTCAAAATTTTTCCCTGGCGGGGACTGGGACTGGCGACTACATCTCACAGCCGGTGAGCCGGGGGGGCTAAAATGGTGGGGGAGGGGGACTTGGGAGCCAAGCGTGTCGGGAAAAAATGATGGGTTGTCTATCAGGGGGCAGGAGAAGGGGACAAGCAGCCAGAGGAGGTCAGGGAAATAGGAAGATGAGGCAGATGACCCCCAAGCACCGTGGGCAGTATACAGGGGAAGTGGAGAGGAGTTCCCAGAGTCACTTCCGGCATGGCCCCAGCATGTTGGTTTGCCTGGCAGTGACGCTGAATAGTCCCAAATCCGGCAAGGGATGACTTCTGGCTCTCCACCCCTTTTTGGATCCTCACTCCCCGGTCCAAAAGGGGACCCCTTTTTTCCCCCTATGTAGCAGTTGATGCTGCAATGTGTCCCCCTCCCATCCTCTGGGATCTGACCGGGGGGGTTCCTCTGCTCACTACCACGCCACGGCTGCTGTGGGGGGTGGGGGTGGTGGGGGAAGAGCATTAGCAGCTCCACAGCACAGCCAAGTCTGGAGTCTTTGAGGGAACTTCCTTTCACCCCCAATGGAATACCACCCCAAGCAAAACCCGGGGAAGCAACCCAAACCCCCAGGTGGTGGCCTACTTGGCACACCTGCCACCCCAGGTAGAAATCCCGGGACTATTTGGCAGCCAACCTGGATGGTTGGGCCGCAACTTTCCGAGTTTGCACTGGAGAAGCTGTCCCCCCCCCGCCTAGGGTACATCAGAGGGTGTTTTTCAGTGCGGCGGGGGCCCTAGTTACCCCAAGTGAACTCGCTTTTCCACCCCAAATGGGAAAACTTACCTTTTTCAGTTAATCAGGCTGGATCGGCCAGGATTTCCACACCCAATCCTTTTGCAATATTAGGATCGCCACGACGCCTTCCCAAAATTTTTGAAAAAAGTCTATTCAAAGTACCGCCCCACACTATTCTGATGCCCCACCCCCCCTGATACCACACATCTGCTGCCAGCTGGGGGTCCATCTCCACCCACCATATTTTAACAGGGACTGGATTGCCACCCACCTCCACCTTGTATTGTGCCAACTGTGGCCACTCTGAGCTGCCAAACCTCCACGCGTGTCATTGCCACTCTGTACAATAACAATACAGCACACCTAGATTGGAATTTGAAAAAAAAAAAAAAAAAAAAACCTGCTCTAAAAAAACACGGAAGTTTTTTTGAGGTTCTTGGTTCACACTTTTGCGCAAAAAGCTTAAGCCCACCTTTGACTTCAACGAGACCCCCAGATGCAGGTTGGGGGCCTACACTACGTTAAAACTAACGTTATATTTCTCTGTGGCCTGTCCCCGACCTACCCTTTAGAATGTGAAGGCACCACTACTGAATACACTGCACGGGTTTTTAAAAACCTGTAGGATGGGTGGGAAAGGGGGGAGTGCTAAAAACAAGATGGGGGCGCCCTGCCTCCCCAAAATAATTCAAAATCAACAATTGGTTCCACATCCAAAAAAACCTTTTTAAAAAAGGGGCACGCTGTGTGGCTGTAATTAAATACACATAAAAAAAATCAGCACACCCAGATTGGGAAAACGTTTAAAAAAAAAAAAAAACACAAAACATTCCTGCTCTAAAAAAACACAGAAGTTTTTTTGAGGTTCTTGGTTCACACTTTTGCGCAAAAATCTTAAGCCCACCTTCGATTCAACGTACCTCAAATGCGTGGGTCCTACACTACTTACACTAAATTATATTTCTCTGTGGCCCGTCCAGACTAGGGATGGGGCAATTATTCTACGAAGTGGAATTAGTTTAGAATTTCAGGAAAACTTCGGTTCGGAACGAATCGAAGTTTTTTGGGGTACTTCGTGAACAAAAGTGATTTGATTTATAAAATGGCTCGAGCACAGGCGTTACATGGGGGGAAAAGAACTCGGGAGGAAGAAGGGCATACCTACATACATGTGGCAGAGATAAGGGCAATAGAGACCGCGGGGTTCTGTGAAAGCACCCCACTATATAAAAACTAGGCGCGACCTGGGAGCTCATGCCGCTCTCACTATAACCCGATTAGGGAAGGTGCGCCACGGGGTGCTAAGATATCTCTTTCAAAAAAACCCCATTTTTATACACAATTTTTGGGGGTTTCACAGCTTGCTCAAAGGGCTGCTTCGCTTAACGTTTTATTTCGATTTTGGGGTATTGGAACGAACCTTTTTGGGTCCAATGCAGCTGCATATACATTTTAAAAAGCAAAACGCTCACAGCACATTTAATACCAAGGGTTATCTAAGCCCGTTCCTGTTTGTTTTCATTTAAAGAAACAGTGTTTTTTACAATACCAATACCACTTCATTTTTGCTTTGCTCAATTTTTTTTGCGCAATTTTACATCCAGGGTTTAAATTTGCGTTGTTCGCTGTTTGGGGGACAAAAAAAACTGTCTTTTTTCACCGCCCCAAAAAAGACATTTTTCCTTTAGCATAATTCATAAAACCCAAGGTTGATTACAAGTTTTTTTTCTTGCTGTGTACCGAAAATACACGCCCTTGTAACCGCTACAAAGCTATAGTTTTTTTGGTGCTCAATTCTTTTGCGCAAATTTTACTCCAGGGTTTAAATTTAAAAATTGTTCGCTTTGTGGTGAACCCCAAAAGAAAAAGTCTTTTTCATCGCCAAAAAGACATTTTACCCGTCATAATTCACAACCCAAGGTTTTAAATTTCAAGTTTTTCGTTGTTCTTTCCATAAAATACACGCCATTGTAACACGTTACAAAGCTGGGGAGTTTTTTTGGTTGCTCAATTTTTTTACCAATTTACATCCAAGGGGTTTTAAATTTAAACGTTGTTCTGCTGTTGTGGGGACTAAAAGAAACCGTCTTTTTTCACCGCCAAAAAAAAACATTTTTCCTGTACATAAATCATTACCGAAGGTAAGTTACCCCATAGTAACACGCTAAAAAAAAAACTTAATTTTTTTGGGGGTAATTTTTTGGAAAAAATTTAAATAATTTTTTTTAATTTATTATTTTATTATAAAAAAAATTTTTTTAGAAAGAAAATTTTTGTTTTAGATAATTTTTATAAGGTTAATAAGTGTTTTTGTTTTAATTAGTAAAATAAAGTGTTTTTTAAAAGAATAAAGTTTTTTTTCCCGGGCCCTTTGTGGAGCGCAATTTATTACAAGGGTAAACCCAAAATTGCTACTGGGTTCATTGGGGTCAAATACAGGGTGTGTATTTTCATATACAGATAACTTCATCAAACGTGGGCTGTCATTTTTAAACAAGCAGTATGTCCAACAAAGGGGGTGGGAGGCTCTTCACCCGCGATTTCTGGGACAAAAATTCCCCGGAGCAGGGCCCCGGGTTTCAAACAGCAAGGGACATCACAGCATGGGTCACCCTCGGTGGGTCCACAACTGCCGCTGTCATCTAGCGGCAGTGTGCTGACCCCAACCTAAGGGGTTTTTAAATTGTAGAAATAGGTCATCCACTTCTTCCCAGTACATCTACTCCCCAGCCAAGAGTCGGGGGAAAAGTCAGACACAACCCTTATTGGCAGGCCCGGGCGGGCAGCGGCCCCACCTTCCTCAATCCGCCCGTCCATCCTTTTCCCCAGCCCAGATCTATGTGGTCCGGGCTCAGGCCACTATATAGCAAGAGAAAAAATTTGAGGAGGGGAGTCAGCAGCTACTTGCAGGGAAAAAATGGGGCCAAAATCCCCCGCTTCTTGCAGTAGGTGGCAAAGTATAAGTGGGGGAAATGGCATGGGGGGGTCATGTTTGTGAGGGTCACCCTGCAAACCAAAGACCGGTATGAGGACAGCAGTGAGATAAACACAAATAGATAAAGAATAGCCGACCCACTTTTGGGGCCGTGAGGCAAGGGGTTCATCATTGGGCAGGAGAAGAGAGCCGCAGCTTGCGCGTCAGGGACGGCCAGCCAGCAGGGGGTTTGGGGCCGTGATAAGCAGGATAGCACATGTGGGCGGGGGCCAAGAGGCACGGGGAAAAAAAACCCCTTCCAGGTCCAAAAAGTAGCAACACAGGGGGGGCCCCCCCCCCCCCTTTGGAGGCAGCAGCGGGATATCACTCAGTGCGGAGCCCCTTTGGGGGTAAAATCAGATACCCGGGTGGGAGTTCTTGCAAAACACCGGCCGAAAATGGCCGAAAGGGTTGTCCACCTCCCCGCAGCAACAGCAGCAGCAGCGCCCGTGGCACCATCCAAGCAGCCATCAAGGCTCCACCACCCCTGCAAAAGGGGGCGTTTCTCTTTGCCAAATCCTCCCGGTCCAGATCTCCTCCTACTCATGGCCCAGCAGTCTTCAGCGAGGCGATTAAAAAGACAACATATGCTCCCAACCATCCAAAGGTGCAAACTACCGTGCACCGTCCAAGTTTTTTTGGTACTGAAGTCCCTCCCGTTCCAAATGTGGACTCGCACCATTCAGAAACTTAGGGTTTGTCGAGCCGAATGGGAGAGTTCCAAGCCAATTTTTTCCAAAAAAAGGGAGTACCGCACTTCATAAAAATTAGAACAGAAGGTGGGGCCCGTCCTTGAGCTTATCGGTTTTTCCAAGGGGCACGGCAGCGCGACGTCTGGACGTAACACGGTCAGGGGCCCGACATTCCTTTAAAGGCCCACTGGGGGGAAAAGTGTTTCCTGCCCCAGGCACACCAACAACGGGCAGGGGAAAGCGCTTTCCCTCCCCCTTGTCAAAAGGTGACTCTTGCGCCAAATTTCCACCTTCCCTCCACCACCACCCCCACTCAGCCTCCAAAAGTACTGCTCCCCATACCAATGTTAGGGCACAGCGGTGTCACCATTCACACCTGGCTTGCCTCGGCAACGAAGTCACCAGGGGGGGAACTGCTCCGGTCATGCAGGGAAAAAACATGTGGGGGCTTTCTCCCCCAACTGCAAATCGGAAACCCTGGGGGCGGACCAAGGGAGGGAAAATGGTGTCCGTGCTGCACGAAAGGGGTGGTCCATGGCCCTGCATGGCCAAGTTTTAAATTTTGGTTTGAAAAAGGTTCCTGAAGTCTTCCACCGACTTCCCGAAGATTCAGAAAATGCCAGGAAACTGTGCATGCACTTCATCCATTCTTACAAAGCCAGGGAAAACCCCCCTCGATTCAGCGGCAGAACGGCCTCCCCAACACACTCTGATATGCGATGTTTTCCACCCGTTTGGAATTCCAGCCCACATATTGACCGACTGTAAGAACAAGAAAGGCATTAACGATTTTTTTTATGATACAGGCAACAGGGTACCCCCGTGGGAAATTTGCAGCCAGTGGCAGCTCATGCTGCCCCCTGCCTTTTTTTGAGGCCCCTTTAGAGGCCAGTTATTTTCAGTCACCAGGACTATGGGGTGAATAACGTCATTCCCCTGCTTCATGCCTGGAACAGATGCTGAAAAATCTGTCTGGGGCAGGGGGAATGGTGGAGTGGCGGACTTACTTCTCGCAGGCCCACATGAGTCCGGGTTGGACTGAATTGGAGGCGGAGGTGGAGGAGGAGGGGAGGGGTACTTGGTGCTGTAGCATTGTTGGTTTGATATCGAGTGTATTTTATACCCAAGGTGGATAAGAGAGGAGGGAGCAAGAGAGCAGCTGCGAGGTGGTAGATGGAGATGAGGGGAAGACGAGGCAGTGGACCAGAAAGCACCGGGCAGTATAAAGTGGAGGATGGAGGCATGGGGAGCCCCTCGGACGTATATTGTGCAGATGGACACGATGCATGCTATTTGCATGGTGTTACAGTCCGATTAGTCAGCATCGGGTTAGAGGGATATGACTTCTGGCTCTCCTCCCTATGGGAACCTTGCTACCGGTCCAAAATGGGAGCCTTTTTAACAGATATTGAGAGGGAGGGACAAAACTCAGAATTCATATTGGGAAATACTCCGATGTATGCTTGGACAGCTGAGTTTTGTGCGGCATCGTCCAACCTCTGTAAGGTTTATGAACGGGGGGGTTCATCAGCGCTACACGTCGACTACATGTAGCTGGCTGTGGGGAAAGGTGTGGGGGGGGGGGGTTTGGTAGGAGCTAGATAGTAGTCAACAGCTCCATCTGCAGACTACCTAAGTCTGGAGGTCATGGATGAGCAGCTTTTCATTCTCCAGCCTAAGTAGGAGGGAAGTCGACAGAAGCAAGCAGCGAGGGACCTGGAGATGGACCCTTAACATACAGGTGGTGGCCCACTTGCGACAGAACTCTGCACCACCTGTTAGAAGATTACAGCTGGAATACTGGGCAGACCAAACTGGATGTGTGGCGCAAATTGCCGAGTTTGCAGTGGTGAAGCTGTCCTTCACGGCCAGAGTTGTTGTTGCATCTGAGCGGCGGTGTTCAGTGTGGCAGGGCCTCAGTTTCACCCCAAGGAGAACAATTTGTCCATGTGGATATGTGGAAAGACTGGACCTTTGTCAAGATGAATCAAGGTGGTGGATCGGCCAGGTTTCCACACTCTATGCCTTAGGCGGCAGACTAAATGACGCACTCACGCAAACTGTGGGAAATGATGTCAGGGTTTCAAACTACCTGTCTCAGCCACTATTTTGATGCAGCCACCATACCTGATGCCACACATCAGCTGACAGTTTATACATCTGCAACCACCATCTTTACCAGGGACTGGTATTGCAACCCTCTCCACTCTCTGGTCATTTGTGCCAATACTATGACCTCATGATGCTGCTGCTGTTGCTCGGTGCCGTGATGTCCACACTGTGTCACTGAGACAAATCTCCTGACCCTATTATGCTGATTTCTCTTGTTGCCTGACGGGTCACCTCATCAATGTGTAATGTGCAAACCTCTCTGAAACTCATTGCTGTTGCCCTGCCGCCGAACACCTCAAATATCTGTCATTGTGCCAACATGTGACTACTCAATGTTTGGCAACTCCAGAATGTCATTGTGCACTCTGCCTGAACCATGCTGCTGACTACTGTGTCCCATAAAATTTGTACATTTGTGAAACTCCTGTGGAAACTATACACTGTTTTTTCCACCTCCAGAATGTCATTGTGCCAATGCCTGACCTCATGATGCTGCTGCGTGACATACACTATGTGTCATTGTGAAACTCTGTGGCTTGCTCCTGTTTTTGCATCCTCCAGAATGTCATTGTGCAACTGTCTGACCTACTGCTGGCTTGCTGCACGTGAACTAACACTGTTGTCAATGTGACAATCAAGAGGCTCACATACTCATGTTTTTGCCAACTCCATAATGTCATTGTGCCAAACGGTCAGACCTCAGCTGATGCTGTCGTTAACTCCAAACATGTGTACATTGTGCCGCTCTGTGGCATACTCCAGTTTTTTGCCACTACAGAATGTCCATTGTTCCACTGTTTCTGTCCTATGCTGCTGCTGAAGTGACCTCCAACTGTGTCATTATGCCTCTCTATGGCCTAATCAGTTTTTGCCACCTCCAGAATGGTTCAATAGTGCACTGTCTGACCTCTGAATGCTGCGCAGTGACATCCACACTGTGTCATTGTGCAACTCTGTGGACTTCTGCTAATGTTTTTGCAACCTCGAATTGTCATTGTTCATCGTCTGACATACATGCTGCTGCTGATGCTTTGAATCCAAACTCGTGTACTTTGTGCACTCTCTTGGCCTACTCTGTTTTTGCACCTACCAGAATGTACATTGCTGCCACTGTTGACCTCATGCTGCTGCTGCCGTTACCTCCACACTGTGTCATTATGCCGGCTCTGTGGCTACTCCAGTTTTTGCCCACCTCCCCAGAATGTTCATTGTGTCCTTCATGCTGCTGCTGTCGTGACATCCACTACTGTGTCTTTGTGCACTCTCAGACCTCATGCTGTTGCTACCTTGCCGCCGTCACATCCTATTTGTGTCTTTTGTGACAACTCTGTGCATACTACTGTTTGGGCCACCTCCAGATTGTCCATTGTGACACTGTCAGAACTACATGCTGCTGCTGCCATCGACATCCACCTGTCGTGTCATTAATTATAATAATAATAATATTAATTATATTAATAATATTTATAATAATCTTGTTTTATATATGTGCCTACATATTCAGCAGAACTTTACAATTCAAGGGTAGTAATCTTACTGGTAATTAACCACTTTAAAAGAGTACTTACAATGTGACACAAGGTGTGAGGGCCCTGCTAGTGAGAGCTTACAATCAATTAGTGTATATGGTGAAACATACGGTTAGATGAGCAAGTGACATTGGTCGGCCATGTTTAATAATAGAGGGTTGTGGTTTACATGAAAATGGATTGATCCTGCCACCCAGTATGTACATCTGATTATACAGATAAGTGCCTGTGTGTGCCCAGTGCAGGGAGTACAGTTGTGTGTGATAGCTGTTAGGATTTTGTGGGCCAGCAACGAGAAGATGTATTTTCAAGGGCCCTCCTTAAAACTGTGATGGTTGTGAATGTGCATGAATCTCAACAGCGGTGGTGCTTATTCCAGAGAATTGGTGACGCTCGTGAGGAAATCTGTAGGCGGGCATGGGAGTGTTCGGATGTTTGAGGAATGTAGTCTGATATCTTCAGCCAGAGCGGGAGCAGGTAGGGACAGTAGGACAGAGGACTAGGAGGGATGGTTATGACGGAGCAGCGCTGTGGAGAGCTTTTTGGGTGTGAAGTGCTGAGTTTTTACTGTATCTGTACTGGATGTGCAACCAGTTGCAGTGTCTGAACACACGGGTGTGGAATAAGTTTTAGAGGCTGGAGTGAAAAGACAAGCCTGGCTGCTCCATTCTGGACAGATTGGAGAGGGAGAGTTTGAAGATAGGGGGAGTCGTATGCAAGGAGTTGAGTTAGTCCAAGACGGAAAGTATAAGGAGCAAAGTATGAGGTTTGAGTTCGTTTCCTCAGTGAGTAATGGAGGATTTTGGAGTTTTCTTGAGGTGCAGGTGATGGAGCGGGAAAGGGATATTGGATATATTGGGGAGAAGGTCAGATACACAATCAAAAAAACCCCTAGGACGCGGGGGACCTGCTGCCTAGGAGAAATGGTGGTACCACATACACAGTAACAGTAATTTATTTAGCAGGGGGGGGTTGGTTTTGTGATGGCGGGAGAATAGACAAGAAGTTCAGTCTTTGTTAGGTTTAGTTTCAGATGGAGACGAGGGACATGATGTCAGAGACTGGGAAAGACTGTCCAATGGTGTTTGGTTAGCAAGGCTGGAGTGATGTCCATGGGAGAGGTGTATAATTGGGTGGTAATCCGCTTAGATGGTACTGGAAGACAAAATCTTACTGATGGTTTGTCCAATAGGGGGGCTGTGTAAAATGAAAAGAGGAGAGGGACCTAGAACTGTTACATGTGGAACTCCAACAGAAAGAGGAAGAGGAGAGGAGGTCAAACAGAACATGTGACACTGAGGAGCCGCGTCTGAGAGGTAGGTCGAGAACCAAACGGGAGAGCGGTGTCTGGTGGCCAATGGTGCTGAGAAATGATGAGGAGTGTTGGTGATCCACCAGTGTCAAATGCTGCGAGAGATCCAAGAGAAGCAACATTGTGTATTTTCCCTTGTGTATATTTGCTGTTAGGAGGGTCATTTGAGACTTTTAAATATAGGCATGTTTCCGTGGAGTGTAGGGTGCGGGGAAAAACCGGATTGCTGCGGGTCAAGTAGAGAGTTAGCTGAGAAGTTAGCGGATTACTTAGGCGAGAGTAGACCAAGCGTTCCAGGTGTTTAGAGATTGATGGGAAGCCTAGGTTAGTGGGAGAGTTTGGTCAGGTATGTTATCAGCACAGGACGGGTCCTGAGAAGGGCCTTTTTTAGTAAAGGGGTTATGATGACGTGTTTGAGGAATGATGGATATGATCCAAGTGGAGAGAGAGAGGTTACAGATAGCTGTAGGTGGAGAGAGGACAGCTGGAGAAATAGACTGGACGAGGTGGATGGATGGGTCAGTAGTGCAGGTTGATGGGGGGCGAACAGACAGGAGAAGCCTGGACACTTTCTTCTCTGTCGTAGGGTACTAGGAAATGCGAGTAGATTATGAGGACGTGCGGCGGAGGGACAGGATGGGTATTATTTGGGGATTGTGAGGTGTTGTTTTGGCCGGTTATTTTCAATTTTGTATTTGAAGTGAGTGGACAGGTCTTCAGCACAGAGGTAAGTGATCCGGAGCATGAGATTTAGGCCTTAGGAGGAGTGGAAGGTGTCAATGAGGGACATTTTGGGTTGTTGTGTGAGTGTGGAGATGAGGGAGGTGAATTTTTTTTGTTTGGCGCAGGTGAAGGGCAGTGTGATAAGTACAGGAGCATGAAATTGTAGTGTAGAAAAAACAAGTCTGAAGGTAGACTTTGACTTTCTCAACAGGCCCGCTAAGAAACAAATGGAACATCGATGGAGAAAACAAGTATGAGGTGTGTGGAATAGGATGATGGGAGTATGTCATAGTGGTGCGAGTGTGTGAGTTGTGAATACATGTACTCCAGGGTGGGTCTGAGAGTTTCATTTGTAACGTTTGGACAGCCTGTCTGGACAGAGAGGGAGGAAAGGAAATTGGGGCAGTGGATTGTGAGGACTGTATGGTCCTGTGTGATTTCTGAGTATTAATGGAGCGGATATTTATGAATGGATTGATGGGGGAGGTTTGTCCAAGAAGGCTGAGAATTTGTGGGTTAATGAAGGAGATAGATTGTGGTCAGTGGAGAGAATAAGGAGAATTAGTGAAGTTAGATATTGAGGAAGATGACAGAAGACCAGATCAGAGAGTTCCCTCAATGGGGTTGGGGAGTAAGTCAACTGCCAGGAGAAGGCACTGAGAGGAGTTAATGAAAGAAACTGTGAGGCAGTAAGGAGAATTGGGGTCATCAATGGGGATGCTTGAATATCACCCCTTGATGAGAGTGGGCATTTCTTTTGAGAGGATGTGTGGGGAGCCTGGCGGCAAAAGATACAGGGAAAACTGGCGGGGTGAGTGCTGTAGACATAATGAGACTCTGTGGATAAATGGCTGAAAGAGTTCTGAGGGTGTGGGACCTCAATGGAGGGGAATGTGAGGAGGGGAAGGTGGAAGGACCTGGTAAGTGCAGTGTGGAGAGAGAAGTATGCAAACTCTCCCACTCGGCATGTTCTCAAGGTTGGGGGTGGGGAGTGAAGTGTTAGCCCACCATTGGTGAGTGCGGCAAGGGAACAGGTGTCAGATTGCTGGAGCTATGGTTTCTGTGAGGGCCATGCAGGTGAGGAAGTTGGAGAGAAAAAGGTCATGAACAGGCCAGTGAGTTTGTTGCAGCGGTTGGGAGTTCCATAGAGCACACTTAAAAGGGGCAGAATATGCGTACATCGACTGGGCAAGCAGGTTAGCAGGGTTTATATGGGAGGGATGAGTGATGGAGGTGGGTGGCTTTGGATGTGCAGTAAAGGATGGTGGCCCGGGGTTGGTGAGTGATGTCCTCTGCAGCGAGGAAGCGGAGGAATGAAAAGGACAGCCAGATGGGTCAGTGTTGTATATGAGAGGCGTTTGTGAAGTATTGTGAGCTGGAGGTTTGGGGTGGTTTGAAAGGGAAAATAGCGGTGTGGGAGAGTCATTGGTGAGGGAAGGAGGACAGGAGCTTATGTGGTTTAACTTGTATGAGGGCTAGTTAGGGTGGTTATGAGATGGAGGCTGATGGACTGAAAGGTAGATAGTAATAGCATGCATGGTAAATAAGGAGTATGCAAAGAAGTGTAGCAACTTACAAAAAAGGCGAGGAGTCCACCTTCTCCATTCTGCACTCACTTCAGGCTCATCAATTATGTGTTTATTATGAGGATTGCCACTTTCTAAATTGACAACTTAGAAATTTTGGCACGTGTAAATTGGCCACTATGTGGACCTCTATGTGGCTACTCCTGTTTTGCCACCTCACAGAATGTACATTGTGCCAACTGTCTGACCTCGTGCTGCTGCTGCACGTGAAGCAACTCTGTGTCATTGTTTGCACCACATCTGTGACCTACTCCAGTTTTTGACACCTCCAGAATGTCATTGTGCCACTGTATGACCTTATGGCTGTGCTGCGTGACATCCACACTGTGCATTGTTCCACTCTGTGGACTAATCATGTTTTTGGCCTACCTCCAGAATGTCTTTGTGCCACATCTATGACCTCTGCTGATGTGGCTGGCTGCCGCCGTCACCTCCACACTCTGTCACAGAATGTTGCCACTCTGAGCTCTCAGCTTTTTTTTTTCCAACTTTCGCTGCCATGACTTTTCAGGCAAAATTCAGCTTGATTTTTTTTGGTCGTTTTCCCCTCTTAAGTGCCCAGGGAAATTTTTTATAGTGAGCTTTTCTAAAGCGGGGCAGTCTTGGTGTCATCTAAAACAAAACTTGTTTAAAGACAAAACCAAGCTCCTCTGATATTTAAGCATGGCAAAAAAAGTTCTCAGCCCCGGGGCTTTGTGCACCTGGAATAGCTTTTTTTAAACGAAAATTTGTCCGAAGTAATTCGGACGAAACAAATTTTGTGGGAAAATTGGGTGAAGCCCCGAATCAAATTTTTTTGGAAATTCCCCCATCTCGGTTAACTTTTTTTTTTACTTTTTTAATCACATAGACATATGAGGGCCTTTAGTATAGGACAACTAGTACTTTTTAACAGATAACAGTTATTGTATCATATAATGTTCTCAGAAACCAAAAAAAATATTTTTGGGTTTGGGAAGAAAAGTAAAAATTGTCAATTTTTTTGTGTTTTACTGTGGTTTACTGTGTTGTGTAAATGAAATGTTAACTTTATTCTGGTGAGTTAGTACAATTCTAAAGTTTGAAAGTACCATTTTGGGTTTACTTCAAATTTTTGACACTTTTTATCAATTTTTTTTTTTGGGAAAAGTGGGGAGAGTTGACCAAAAAACCAAATTTGACAATTGGGTATTTTACTAAGCACAAAAATAAAGAAAAGCGGGAATTCCCCTAACGTTGCCTGTGTTTGCCCCAGAAAATTTCCATATACTGGACTCATTGCAAACAAGCCCCACCGTATTGTCCAAAGAAAGATGGATGGACCAGTGAATAGTTTACTATGTACATTAAAAAACACAAAAACAAAAGAAAAAATGTAGTGTACACAGTAATCTTAGTTTGTTTTATATGGCAGTTTGTTATATGCCCAGGTCAAGCTCACATAATTATGCTAATTAAGTAATTGGAAGTCGCCACTGGCGGTGGCTTTTTAAGGTTGCACTTAGTTTAAAACATTATCAGGGAAAAAAGGGGCAGAGATATGTTTGAAAGGTTTGTTTGTTTCCCTCCTATTTTTTATCCCCTGTATATAAAGTTTTTTTTTCATTTTTTTGAGATGTTGGGCCCTCCCCTTTTTTTTTTTTTCAAGGCATTCACTCGTGGAATAATAATATAAAAATTTTTTAAATTAAATTGGGCTTTACAGAATTTGGTTATTGCTTTTCCTTTCACATTTTTGTTTACTTTACTTGACCATTGGTGGTCTTTACATTTGTATACTCTTTGTGTACTATTTTGTAGTGTTACCATATGACAGAAAAATGTTCAACTATTGATCCTATGTTACATCTTGCCTCATTCAGGGTATAAAAGGAGCAGTAAGATACAAGTCAAAGGGCCCTTAAATGGGGCCCCCAGCTTAGGAAAACCTTGACCCTATGTTGCAAAAATCGGAGGCAAAAGTAAAGCCCCCCTCATTGACCATAACCCAAGTATTTTTAAAGGCCAGGTTTGGGAGTCATCCAAAGGCTTTCTGGCTGTAACCAATGCTTTTGTTGGAGCGATAAGCTCCAAAGCCTTCTTCATAGGTTTATCCCAACATTATGACATACATGAATATCAAATGTCCAGAAAGGGTTGAAGGCACAGTAAATGACTGAGCAACTCAAAATGTGATGAAAAAAACAAAAGCTGAAATAAATACTTCACTGATAAATTGTAGTAAAGCTTGATTAGTCAGGCATCTTATCAAATACAGGCAGTTTGTACACAGAAGGCTGGCTGCCGGACTGGCTGCTGTTCAGCGTCTAATCTGTCCAGGGAATCTTATTTCCTCATTGGATATTTTGTGCCTCCAATGGTATGCCATTTCTCTTTTTAAAACGGGAACCCTCGTTTTTCCCCAGGGGATGTCCTCGCTGCACCAAGGGAAACGCGTTTAATTTGTCCAACTGCAGAGGCGTAAGATCAAGTACTTTGACCCGGTTAAAAAGTAAAATGGGGTTCCGCTTTCCCATGTCCCTTTTCCAATACTGGTGTCTTTTTATGTGCAAAGGGGGCTTTTGGGGGCCCCCTCAGGAGAAACCCCGTGCGTGATCCGCTGCACCTCTTTAGCTACCCCCGTTTGAAAGTGTCCTTTTTCCCTTTTCGTTAGTTAAAAAGGAATGAAGTTTTTTTCCCCTCTCAATTTTTTCTGTAAATCAGAGCCCATTTTCTTTAAATTTGTTCGACGTACCCATTTTATGCTATGGATGGTAATTTCAGTTCCCTCACCTGTATAGGGATAAAAATTAACCCAACATTTTTTCCCTTGACTTTAATGGAGTTCGAGTTCGAATTTGAAACCCCAAAGCCTCAATTTCGAAGTTTGACCGAATTCGAATTTTTGGGGTTTGCTCTTATAGTCAAAAAAGATTTTCAATTTAAATTTATTAGAGTTTATGTTTTTTTTATCTTTACACAATGTTTTGTATTGAACCCATTAAATTTTATCTTTCCCCCCACAGGTATGTGTGAGATTTTTTTTTTTTCTTTCCGGTTAAGCTAGTTTTCATTGGTACCATCTTGCTGTAGATAAAACTTTATAATCACTTTTTATTCCATTTTCTAGGAAGCAGGATAAACAAAAATTTTAATTCTGCCATTGTTATTAATTTATTTTTTTTTAAAATTCACCCTTTTTGATTTAGCAAATCTTTTACAGTTTTTTGAGTTTTTGATGCCCAAAATCAAAATACACTTGTCTTATATTGTTTTGTTTTATTTATTTTTTTGCATAGTAAAGCAGTGCATGAAGGGAAAAGGCTGATTGTTTTGTATTTTTATGTTTTTTTGCTGTTTTTTAATTATTTTATTATAAATTTTTCACCATTTTTTTGCTCCTTTTGGATTGACCATGTGTACTTGATGTAATATAATAACTTAATCAAAATTGTGTTTATTTTTGGTGATAAAATAATGGGTTCTTATTAATCCGCTTTTTCAGGCCCTTTATAACCCTGAGACCATGTAATCATATTGTGGAATGCCTTATCTTTTT
>JAODAL010018863.1:0-73545 GCA_025379985.1 Phyllomedusa bahiana
AAACCAAAAACCCAAAGGCTGTATTTGTACTTTGATACTGATGGAATCGGAAAAAATTTTTTGTGTTGGGGGGTTTTTCAAACCACATTCCGTTAGGTAATTTGGTTAATGTGGGAAAATCTGAAATACTGACCCTATGTGAACGTGGCCTTAGGAAAATGCCTCAGGAACCAAAGAAAAAATTTGTTACAAAAAAACAAAAATTTACTTATTTAAATAACTTTATTTAAAAAAAATTTGGGACTTTTTGCTTGTGTTAAAAAATTAAGCTTTATTCATGTTGTGAATTTTAACCTGCTTTGTGTATAAATTCCTTCCCGGTTTTTAAGGTCCTGTTATGTCAAAAAAGGGAAAAATTTTTGAGTGACTAAAAACCCCTTTTGGGTCATGTGCTGCTGCCACCTGTGCATGGCTTGTTAAAGGGTTATCACCTGTTAAAAAAGGATGGCAACACTATCCGCCCCTTGGGGCCCCCACAAATTGAAAAATAAAAGGGGAGGTGCAGTTGCTTTAGGAAAAGGGAAAATCCCCCAAAAAAGCAAATGCCGGTAGATTATCCGGGGGCCCCGGAAAATGCGGGGGGCGGTTATTTCCCTGTTTGCAGAGAAAACCCTCCCCCTTTCATGACTTGTTCATATTTCCGCCCAAAAAACCGGGGGGAAAAATAAAATTTTAAATGTTAGCCCCCCTTAAAAAACCCCCGCGGAAAATCCTGCAGGGGGGCCCGCTGCCGGATTTTCCTAGGGTCCTTTTGGGGTTGACAGTCCACACTTTTGCTCCGCCATACGCCTGCTATAAAATAGTGTGAACATACTCTAACTTATTCTGCAAATAAAAAAAGCACTGCCATTGACAAAAAAGTTAAAAAGTTCAGGCTCCAAGAACATAAAAACTTGATTGATTTTTAAAGTGATAATTATGGTTTGAGGAGGAGCCTGTAAAAAAGGAGTGTGGCCTAAAAAAAGTCGGTGTATAGCTGGTAAAAAACAGAAAATTTAGGGACGCACCCAGATGGCAAAAACTCGCCAATGAGAAATTGGTGTACCTGCTAGAAGGTGTTCAGACCTAAATGGCTGGTGGAAATACTATAGCCACGTTTGAAAATCCCTTGTTGGATTCCCCAGCCTTATACCCTCCATTTTTGAGAGATAGACACAGTCTCTTATCTGTGTCCAAGTGTTGGATCACCTTGTGCTCTTATGTCTCCTTTTCCTTATGAAGGTTTTAGGATTGACCATACTCTGGAAAGGGAGGGAGGGTTGTTGTTTTTTTTTTTTTATTATTATTATTATTATTTCTCTCTGGGTGTTGGTACTGTTTTGTGTTATAAAAATCTAATTGTAAAATTTTTTACTTTGCTATGGTATGACTATGCATCTGCTCCTTATTGTATCTAATAATAATAATCTTTATTTATATAGCGCTAACATTTTCCACAGCACTTTACAATCGAGAGGGTATAATTACAGAAAAAAGACAGAAATTACACAATAAAAGCTACTTATAGATGAAACACAAGGTGTGAGGGCCCTGCTCGCAAGAGCTTACAATCTATTAGGGTGTATGGGTGAAACAAAGGGTGAGAAGTGCCATATTTATGTTAAATAAATATGGGGTGATTAACATAAAAATTGGGTGAACCTGCCAGCCTGACAGTACGTCTGTTGTATTGTATCTGGAGTTGTTTGTATGTATACCCTTTGAATTGTTTAATAAAAAAAAAAATCTGATTTAGAAAAAAAAAAAATGGCTGGTGGAGGGCAAGTTCATAGTGTGAATTACCCTAAACAGTATCTCCAGTCACTTATCACAATCAGAGAAGCAGATTACAATTATATAGTGATGACATAAAACCAGAAATACTCCTTAAAGGGAATCTGCCACCAATTTTTTTTATTTTTTTTTACTTATTGAATCAAGCCATATTAAAGCATGCTACGATTAAGAGCCCTGTGGACTCGAAACGCGTCAGCTCATACTTTCCACTTGTATGTATCTTCACGTTTTGGATTGTTATTAAAAGCATCCAGTTTTAAATGCATCGATGGAGTTGCTGGCATCCATTTCTTCATTTGTTCCGGTTTGATTAGCACACCAGAGTGCAGCCGTGCAGCCCATAAGGATTGAGTGGTGAGCTGGCTTTTGTTTGTTCTTTTGTGCACATAGGAGACTTAAAGGGGTTGTCTCGCTACAATGATTGGGTTTTAATTAAAAGATCTTTAAAAAACAAGCAGCTTTGCAATATATGTTCATTACAAATGTCCTACTGATTTTGAGTAAGCCCTGTTAGTAGGAGTGCTCAGCTTCTCAAATCTCTATAGCAGCCGACTGTTGATCCTTATCTCACTGGCTGTCAGGTCTGTATGACTCATCACCTTTGAATACAGGTTTGGGAGCAGAGAGCCCCTCCTGCACAGAATGCTTCTGTAGTGGAGGGGGGGGAGGCTCTGGCTTCTGTGCCCTTGCTGCCTGGATTAACCCTGTGTGTGCCTGCTTCCTCCTGCTCTCTACACAGATAGATGTGACAGCATGACCCTGGTGTGTTACTATAATCATAATGTGTCTGTGAGCTGTAACTATACTAATACATACAGATCAGGGGGCATGTGAAGGGTTCATGCTCTGGTGTACTAGTGACACATCCTGAGTATAGTAACACTTCACAGCTGCCCTGTGTCTGTTCTGACAGAGTCTGTTTGTTGCTGGAGATGTGCAGATTTGTATGCTGAGCAGGGGGTATAGGAACACTTACATCCCTCCTGATCTGGCTCCACACTCATAGATCAGCTCTCTCCTGTCTCCTGACTGTGGAGACGAGCAGCAGAGCTGCAGCAGACCTAGGCAGGCACACACAGGGTTAACTCTGGCAGCAAACCCCCTCGCACCCACCCCCCCCCCCCCCTGCTGTATAGAAGTTATGAAGGAGAGCTTTCTGTGTGCTGAGGGGAGGGGGGAAGAGGGAGGAGAGGAGGCAGACAAGAAGCACGCCCCTCAGTTCAACTGCCAGGCTCACTGACTTAGGCTGAAAGCTTGTAATGAGACAACTCCTTTAAGACAGATTCTGTCCCATAGACTTGTATAGGAGAGTTTTCACTGTGAAGGGAGGGGAAGCTGTGACATCTCCTCTTGTGCCTGGTGGATTCTGTGTTATCTGTACACAATGGTGTCTCCTTTCAGTTTGACCCTGCTTTTACTGCTAATGAGCAGACACAGAAAATCTCCCTCTACAGAACAGGAAGTGTCAGACTATTATTAGGCCTAGTGGCCAAAGTAAAAACTGCAGGACTTAAGAATTATAAAAAAAATACTGAAAGTGATTTGGAAAATTAAAAAAATAAAACATTTTTGGTGACACATTCCCTTTTAAATAGCAAATATTCCCTTAGTTTAGGCCAAAAATCCTGGCTTGAACCAAGGTGACATTTGGTATTAACATACACTGTTCTAACCGATTAGATTGATATTGACAGAGATTATGATCCTACAATATGAAGTAATGAACAGACATTACATACGGAATATTATTTCCCATAGGGATTGGGCTGTTGTCACTCATCATTTTTTCTTCTTCTAATTCTCTCCTGTATCTTAGGCGTTATGTCTCTGCTGCGGCCCCTTCTCTTGGACGTGGTCCCAACAATTCATCAGACTGCTGCTTTGGCTCTTGGGAGACTGGCCAATTATAATGATGACCTAGCAGAAGCTGTTGTGAAGTGCGACATTCTTCCACAGCTTGTTTATTCTCTGGCCGAGCAGAATGTAAGTAAATACTTTATGGCCTTTTAAAGACTTTATTCCGTTGTGACAGTAATGAAAACATAACCTAAAAGAATTCATAGGAAGCAAATGACTCCTGCAAACGCTTCACGTTGTGCGGCCGCGAGGTAAGGGCATTGCTGCCTGTAGGCGATGGTACAGATGGAAATAGTAGGAGGAAGAAGACTTGCTTCCATAGAGCTGGTTTCACACACAGAGGGGCAGACATATTAATATAGTCTAATGCTTAGACAGTGTAAACTTAGACTAGACAGTATACAAATGTCAGATGTATCATAGTGATTAGACTGTCTAGTCATAGTTTACACTTTCTGTTAGGCCGCGTTTACACAGCACAGACCAAATGCCGCTCGGATTATCCAACCGGTATTTGGTCTGTTTTCGGCACGCATGGGGACGCCTGTCCTCCGCTTTTTGCAGATTCAAGCCGCCCCCCTTCGCACCCAAATGTTCAAGTTCCGCCCGAAAACCGGGTGAAAGAATGAACATGTTCTAAGTTTTTCGGACCACCGGCGGTGTAAAAACCTGTCCGGTTTTTCAGACCGTTTTCGGTTTTATAGACCGTCTGAAAACCAACAAGCAATGCTATCCCATAGACTTCAATAGAAAATCCGTGCAGCAGTCCCCACTGCACGGATTTTCCATTGAAGTCTATGGGGGAGCCTTGCTTGTCGGTTTTCAGACGGTCTGTAAAACCGCAAACTGTCTGAAAAACCGGAAAAATAACCTGTGCCGTGGGGACAAGCCCTTAGTTGGATTAGTTTATTTTGGCATATTTTTTGGATGCATGATTTTGCATAGGAAGCCTCGCCCCCATTCAGTGAAGCCACACCCATTTTGGTGAAGCCACACCCCTTCAATGAAGCCATGCTTCTTTGTGTCAAACACATCACAGGAGTGATTAAAATAGCTTGTGCACCAGTGTTTTGGCACATATTGCACCACAGTTCTGGCGCCATTGCCCCAATATTGTTTTGAAGAGGTCACTGCAGTTTCTGATGCAGTTTTTCAAGCCAAAGCCATCAGTGGGTTCCGAAAAGAGGAAGAAATCTGAAGAAAGGATTTATGGGATCAGACCAGAAAACTGCATCAAAAACTTTAAAACGATAAAATCGACTGAAAACTTATTAGGCCGGCGTCACACGTGGCGGCTTTGGAAGAAAAATGCAGCCTCTGTAACAGCCTTTTTTCTGGCTTTTTTACCTGCATTTGGGGGATGTGCTTAAGAGTATGTTCACACAGCATGTTAGATCTGAAAAACGCACCCGCATCCATCACTGTGTAAATCGCATGCAAAATGCATCCAACACGCAGGTGGGTATTTGGCTGCAGCAGCAACGCACCCTATAGTTTTAAATAGGGCTCCTGCTGCGTCTTTCAGATCAAGAATTGACATCAATTCTTTTGAACGCGACGCAAATAAACGCACATCTGCGATCACTCGTCCTAATGCCGATGCGTGCTTTACATTGAAAGCAATGGAAATCGCACTGCTCATTGTTAGATGAAACATGGATCCAAAATCCGATCCAACACGCTGTGTGAACATACCCTAACACACTGCAGCCAGAAGTTAGCTGGAAGTCAGTAGGGAAATGGAAAACATTGCATCCATTTCTCATAAAAACCTTTTATTTTTTCCTTTAAAAAAAAAAAAAAAAATTCTATTTGCTTAAATTAACATATTGTTGTGTGTGTGTTATGTTGTTTGTTCCATTTTTTGTGGGGTTTTTTGGAGAAGGCTACAGGAAAAAAAAAAAAGCATGTACCACAGAAATAAAAATATTATTTTGGCATATTTAGGCTACTTATGTAGTGAGGTGCAGCAATAAATAATAAATGTGACGCACAACATGTACACCAGGATCTTTTGCACAATTTACTGCAAAATTCTGGTGCATTTTGTTCAGTAACTCTTCCCCGCTGCGTCTATAGCAGGACTTCTACCGAATAAATTGTAGCGGCAAGTCACATTTTACCCGATGAAAAGTCTTTAGCAGCAAACAGATGATGTGCAGTGTTGCTTTAGGGTATGTTCACACAGCGTACACGCCACAATACGCCGGGTGTTTTAGAAGTATGCACTGGACACCTGGCTCCCATTGACTCTCACTTTTACGCCCCGGGAAGAAGTGACATGTCAATGCTTTTCTCTGGTGCATATTGTACTCTGGGGAAAACGTCGGGTTATCATAGCTCTCAGTGAGAACTGTGAATTACCGCATTTGCGGAGCGCAATTACACACCGAATTACGCCTCTCAAATATGCTGTGTAAACATACCCCTGCTCCTGCTTATATACAAATTGCATTCTTCACTGAATTGGGGTACTGGCAGTCAAATCAGTGTTGCTTCATTCAAAATTAGGTAGTAGCAAACAGGGCTATAGCCTAGGTTTCCCATTTACTAACCCCCATCACATGGGCATGAACCCTTTAAAGAGAACCTGTCACAAAATTTATGCCCCCCGGCTGAGGGCAGCACAAGCTAGTGTCAGACCTGCTGTTTCCAGCGCTGTGTCCCTTATTCTGTAAGATACTGGAGTTTTAGAGTATTTAGTGCTCAACCTGCAGTTTTCAGCCAGAAAAGTGTCATTTTAAACCCCGCCCACCTGAGGCTAGCCCCGCCCACCTCAACTGATAAACCTACTACTTTGAACAGGTAGAAAAGTGAATAACTTCCAGTGGGCGGGGCTAGCTGACAGTTATTCACATGTTTCTACCTATTCAAAGTAATAGGTTTATCAGTTGAGGTGGGCGGGGCTAGCCGCAGGTGGGCGGGGTTTTAAATTACTCTTTGACTCTTTTCTGGCTAAAAACTGTAGGTTTGAGCACTAAATGCTCTATAACTCCAGCATCTTACAGAATAAGGGACACAGCGCTGGAAACAGCAGGTCTGACACTAGCTTGTGCTGTCCTCAGCAAGGGGGGCATAAACTATGTGACAGGTTCTCTTTAAGCAAACTAGAGGGACCCAGTCTTATTTAGGAGTGTGTGGTGGTATTATTTGGGCACTTTATGGTGGTACTATGTGAACTGTACAGAACAGTATTACCTTGCCACAGTGACATTATAAGAAAGGGTAAAAGGAAGGGGCGGGGGAGCACCATTCTTTGCTGGTTCTTACATTTCATCTAATAAGGGAAAGATCTCTCCTTGAAGAGAACACCAAACGAACGGCCTGTAGACTTATGTATTGTCTTTTCACCCTCTACTAAGCATCTGCATATCACAAGGCATTATGGGAAAGGGGCTGACTCAGCCCCTTTCCCATAATGCCTTGTGATTTCATCTAATATTCATTCAACTTACTTGAATTTCTGGGTAATTAGGGGCCATGTCTATGAAGCGTTTATCTTTCGGATCAGAAAGATCAATGATGAACCATAAAAATAAAATTAATCACTGCCAGAACTGAGTGTTTATACGTAAAGCTCTAAGTGGCAACGCATGGAAGTTTCTCCCTTTTGTCCCTCAGTTGCGTAAAGAAGTCCAAAACTATAAGGTGTCATGGTAATTTGGTGCAAATTGCCCTAGCAAATCTGCTCAAATGTTCTTTTCAAAATAAAACCGCTGCAGTTTTTAATGCAGTTTTTCGAACTAAAGCCAGGCATGAATTCCAAAGGAACAGGAGATGTGAAGGAAGGATTTATGGGTTTGCTTGCATCAAAAATTTTCTGCAACGCTTGATAATTGCCTGAAAAAAATCCCTTGGTATCCTACATAGCGTTTTTTTAAATAGCTGCTTATTTTTCAATTTTTTTTTTATTTTTTTAGCGTTTTTTTGGGGGTCAGTTGCATTATTTTTCCAAATGCAACATTCTGTAGGTATGGAGTTTTTGTTTCATGCAGTTCATGTTTTTTTTTTGTTTTTGTTTTTTTTTTTAGGAGTTTTGCTTTTCTCCAATTTTGTTTTCTGCTTGAAGAATGCATAATATGGAAATGTGTGGGTTTTTCTTTTCTTGGTGCATTCTTTGTGGAATTTTTTGCACATTATTAATTATGGATCACATGACATGTTATGGGAATTATGCATCACAAAAGAAAACTGCATGTATTTAAACACATTATTTTAAGAAAAGTCACAAAAAACAAACAACCAAACAAAAAAGTCTGTGTAGCATTTAAAAAAAAAGAAAAGAAAATGGCGTTTGAGGCATTTTTTTCAGCCCAAAAAATTAATTTTAAAATAGTGTGTGCAAAAGACGCCTTAAAAATGTGTGAATAAAGGGTAAAAAAAAGCTTTTAAAAACCGCATAAAAGTTAAGACCTTTTTTGCAAACTAAAAAAATTATAAAAAAAAAACTGCAAAAGAATTGTGTTAAGGAAGTCTTGGTGGTGAGATGTTCAACCTAGCAGGAAGTTAATATTTTATTATTATTTATCCGAAAGCACTATTAATTCCCGGGTGCTGTACAGTCAAGGCGGGTTACATACATATCATAAGACCAAACAAAGTACAGTGGCAACACTGAGGGCGACATGTCAGAATAGAGACGCCGCCACGCCAGTTTTGAGGCGCATTAAATGAGTGTATAGTGCGCCTGAATGAATGAACTTGTCAAAAATCTGGCGTCTGGCATACACTGCATAGTATAATTGATGCGCCTAATCTAGGCGCATAGTATAATTCAGGCACATAGCATATCATTACTAGCACATTTGATGCGTATACTGTAGGCGCATTCAAATGTGTCGTGCCTGGCATATAACGTGCCTAGTTTTGGTGTATTGCAATTCATTTATATAGAGAATATTGCGTCAACAATTTTTGGGCGCAAAATACACCAACAAAATGGTGCAGCCCTAATGGGACATGTCGCTCAAAGTGACTAACATCTGGTACAGAGGAGAGGGGACCCAGCACACGAAGACTCTGCTCTGTACTGACGAGGGGCAAAAACCCTGAAACAGCTGTATACAGATGAGTGATGCTGGCTTGGCTAAAAATCCCTTCTTGCTTTCCAAAGATCCACTGGGTGAAAAGCAAATTGAGGATTTGTTACATCCAAAAGAGGGCGCTAGAGCTTCTCAGCTCCTTTCCCATAATGCCTTGCGTTAAACCTTATAGATATCGCTACTTGGCAATGAAAAGAGGCCACCAATGGTGTTATATTAGGTATTTGCTTTTAATAGAGATCTCATTCCCTGGGCCTGCCTGGCTCTGGACTGCTTAAGCCACCGCGGACCTGCCTGGCTACCTCCCCTGGGCCTGCCTTTAACCTCCCCTTTCTTGGCTTCTGTGTTGGAAATACTCTCATTGTATTGAAGTGCGGCTTTGAATACTTGGGTTTGCATAAATAATTCATGTGTATATTGATGAATAGAGCCTAAATGACAGTCTGCTAGATAATAGAGATACTTAACCCAGAAAAGGCAGCTGCTTGTTTATTTAAAACAACTATTTCAAAGATATAAAAGGTCTCTCCAAAGTTTAAGGCATGAAAACAGAACTGAAAAAACTAAATTGAATTAAAATCCTCCCTCCGTACGCAGAGAAATGCTGGAGATTACATTCAGTTCTAGTATGCAAGCCATGTGTCCTTCCTCGGCAGAGAGGGGTATGCTGCTTCCAAAAAATTATAGACGTTTTTTTTCCGGTCGGGTATAATTAACGGCATGGTCTGGTTTACAAAACTCATTTCTAAATACTCTGTAGGCATTTAGTATGCCTTTTTTTTGTCCCCTCCCCCCGAAAAAACCTTACAAAATTTGCAGTCCCTTTTTACATGTGGGTTTTTTTCTGCATTTTTTTCTGGTGCAGTTTACCCATCACATTTCATGAAATCCATTACATGATTTGCAATGTGGAAAAATGCTGCAAAAAATGCTACAAAAAGCAACATTTCATGAAACAGGGTTTTTTTAGTCCCCAGTGGAGGTTAGGGGGCCACAGATTTCCCCCGAAAAAAATGCAACCTATACAAAATGAAATTTAAAAAAATAAATAAATATATAAATAAAAAAGTTACTGATCGAAAAACCAAACCTAAAGTAAAAAAAACAAAAAAAAAAACACTGGGGAAAAAAGTAACATCTGTATTGTGCTTTATATTTGCCTGTTGCCTGAGCTACCATCTGAATGCTGCAGTTTTTACCAAAAAAAGCTTGAAAAAGATGCATGCATTTTTAATAGCACTTTTTGAAAACCCCTGAAACAGGGGAAACCCTCCCTGTGGGGGTATGTTCAAAACGTTTCACTCTACAGTAGGGCGTATTGAACGTCCAAAATGCCCCTAAATAAGCATCCAAAATGCCTGTACGACACTTCCCATAGACTGCCATGAAAAGTAAGATTTGACTCGAGTATTTGCCGGCGTGTACTGAATTGACAGGTGTATGACCTATGGGGCAAAACAAACTAAAAGGGCATCTACACACTAAGTATATATGAACATTTCAGGGGGTTATATCTTGCACTGGTTTGAAATTTGGCACCAAAATTCTACTGACCCTTCGGGGCTTCCCCATGGTTGGGATATTGATTTTTCCCACAGATTGGGACATGGTTTTTGGTCCCTTTTAAAATTGAAAAAAATCCATGTGGGGGGCGCCCTTCACTGTTTCAGTGCACAAGCTTCGTCAAGAGGGCTATTCCCTTTTTTTTTTCCTTTTTGCAAATATTATAAAGTGGTCCCTGAAGTAACAATGGCCTCAGGATACATTTTTATCATACAGAAATTTTTCCCTTTGGGAAAAAACCCCAAAACTCCCCTTATGATTGCAGCTCATGTGATTTGGGGAAGATCCAACCAATTATCATGAACATTTTACATGTAAATCATCTGTAATGTTCAGGGGCAGCAATGATTTTTTGGGGTTATAGTGCCTCTCTACAGTACGTCGGGTACTACATGTTTTGTACTGCTCTTACATGTATTGGGGGAAGGTGCGGGCAGGGGGGGGTTTGGAAAGTTAGTGGCCCTCTCACAGTACAGTGCAGAAAAAACATGTCCTGTACTGCCCCTTACATGTTTTTATGAGGTGAATGCAGTGTTTGGGGCCTAGTAGCGCCTCTCTCCCCCCCAAATTTTTTACAGTGCAGAAAATACATGTCTTTTGTTTGCTTTACATGTTTATTTGAGGTGCTGCAATGATTGGCAGTCTTAGCGTCTTCTCCCATTACAGTGGGGGAAATCATGTCCGGTACTGCTTTTACATGTTTAGTGAGGTGCATGCAGTGATTGGCAGTTTTATAGGCTCTCTCCCAGAAAGCGGGGTACTCCAGCCCTGTATTTGCGTGGTACATATGTCCGTACGGGCTCCAAACATGAAATTAGTGCAGGGATTGGAGGTCTAGAATTAGTGCAGGGATTGGAGGTCTAAAATTTTAGTGAGGGTTTTGGAGGTCTAAAAATTAGTGAAAGGGTTTGGGAAAGGTCTAAAATTTAAGTGCGGGGAATTTGGAGGTCTAGTAGCTTTCTCTCTACGGACAGTCTGGTTTTTACATGCCCTGTAATGCTCCTACATGTTTTATTTTCACTGAATCCCAGGGTTTGGCGGCTTAAAAGTACAGTGCGGTACCCCAAAGCCCTGTATGCTAAATTACATGTTTAGTGAGGTGCATGCAGTAAATTGGTGGTCTATAGCGCCTTTTTACATTTACAGTGGGTACTTTTATGTCCTGTCTGTCCTACATGTATTAGTGCAGGGATTGGAGGTCTAGAATTAGTGCAGGGATTGGAGGTCTAGAATTAGTGCAGGGATTGGAGGTCTAGAATTAGTGCAGGGATTGGAGGTCTAGTAGCGTCTCTCTACAGGACAGTCTGTTATTACATGTCCTGTAATGCTTCCTCAGAATTGTAACTGCAGGGCATTTGTTTGGGCGGCCCTTCACAAAACAGGGGCCGGTACTGCATGTTCTGTACTGCTCTTTAGAGCGGCTCCCTTGTACACCAGGTGAGGGCCCTCAAGGGCTTTTTTTCTGGGGGAAATTGGTTGTATAAATTTTAAATGCCCCAAAAAGAAGCTAAAAAGTGTTTTCCAGCTTCCAGCGGCTCTTTTGATGTCATATGGACGCAGTGTTTTATTTATTTATTACTTATGTAGCTAATTTTCTATAGTCTTGGGTTTTGCTTTTTATGCGGGCCTCCCCTTTTGGGAATTTTGGGGTTTTTCAGAATAAAAATGGCCCGTCCTAAAACCCAAAATTAAAATTTTTTATGCTGAGGGACCTCCGTGCAGCACCTGTACCCATTTCAATCAATAGGCCACACATGCAGGTTTTTCCTTTACCCAACCCAATGTGAAAAAATATGGGGCAAAAACATAGCGTTTCTACTTAACACTAAGCAGGCTGTTTAGACTCGTCTGGCTCAGTAAATCTGTCACAATCACAAACAGCAAACACTAAAAAAAAGCACTCGAAGATGAATGAAAATGAAGTATTGTCTAAAGCGTTGATTTACTTGTCTGTCAATTTTATTTGATGCTTTCTACAACGTTTTGAATTAACTGCCCCGAAAATTTTCCAAAAGCACCCTTTAAAAATGTGTAAATTTCAGGGTCATTAAGGGCAGAAACACACAATACAGTAAATTAAAGCGGGCCCAAATAAGTGAAACCCTTTTGGTAATTCCCATTAATTTGTTGCAGTTTGAGTACCAAATACATCTTTTTCAAAAGAAATACTGGAAATTTAATTCATCCATTCTAGACCCCCCAGAAAATCCAAATTTTATAAAGCAATATACATTTCTGCTCATTGTTATTGGCACCCATGAAGTTGAAGTACATAACGTGGAATATCTCCTGGAAAAAAAACAAAAAAAAATCAAAGACAACTTTTTTTATATCGGCCCTCGGTCACATACAAAAGGCAAATGAAAACCCCAAAAATTTTTAAAAAACAAAAAAAACAAGGGGAAAGGGAAAAATGGGAAAACCCTAAAGCTTGATGTGACCCTGGTATTGGCGCCCTTTACATTTAATTTTCAGGCGTCCCCGATTTTTCAATGTTCTGACTTGCATTCCCCTCCCCTTTTACAAACAGGGCTTTTGGGCTTGTTTTAACAGCGTTTTTTTGGGTCCGATTTTTTTATCTTTTTTTGGATCCGAAAATAGCATCCAAAAAGCAGCGGTGATCGGATCCTAAACGGATCCAGTATGTATCTAACACGAGCTGCGTGTTTGGATGCTTTTTGACTGCAGCAGGATCGCACTCTATAGTTTTAATTGGGCCCCCTGCTGCGTTTTTTTGAACCCAAAAATTTTAATTTTCAATTCTTGGATTTGCACATTTTGTAGATGCGTGTTTGGGTCCGTTTAGGGTGCAACAGATGGACCCAGACTCGCATCTAAGAACGTTTGGGTCACACGGGGCCCAAAAATGCCTGTGAACATAACCTTATGGGGGGTGATCAAATGCTGGGCAAATAATCTCCAAAAAAAAGGGGAAACTCGCCAAAAGGAAAAAGAAGAGTGGGCTATTAATCACATATTTAATATTTTTTCCAAAAGGCAAAATTTTAAACCCCTATCAGTTCTCAAATCTATTTAAAACACTAAAACTTAACTTTTATTTTTGTACTTTAAACCCCTTTTTACAACTATTTAACCTTATTTTCTAACCTCGCAAAATTTTTCCCCTTCCTACTTCTGAAGGAATAACTCCCCTTTCCCTTTCAAGCCCGTTTTGGAGGGTGGTGAACTTAAATCTGAGGAATTTGTTTTTGGGGGCATGGTGTTTAGTGGAACCCCATTTGGGATCAGTTTTGCATGTAGGGAGAGCAAAAAGGGGGAAAAAGGGTTTTTGTGGATTCTCTGAAAGGCTAATTAGTGAGCACGAATAGGGTGTGTACCTAACATTTATATAAAAGGAAATGGGGGCTTTAGAACCCAAGTGATGGGACAAAATTTACCCCCGATGAACCATTTTTTGCTGGGGAAACATGTTGGGGAAGGGCAGCATGACATTTTAAAATTTTGATTTTTCATTTTGTCTACAAAGTATCACCCCCCTGCAGGGGTGTTAGACGGAAAAACCTTATATGTTAGGGATAACTGCCCAAGTAGGATGCTTTTTGGGGTCCCTTACTGGAGGGTTTGTAAATTAACTTTTATATATAAGGTTTTCCCGTTTTGTTTGGGGGGGGTGCCCCCAGAATTGATAATGGGAAAGGGGGTTTAAATTTTCCCTTCAGAATAGGAAGGGAAAAAATTTAAAAGGGTTTGAAATCAGGTTTTTTAAATTTGTGTTAAAGGAGGGGTGTTATTCCAATAATAAAAATTATGTTTTAGTGTTTTAAAGATAGGAAATGTAGAGTTTTTAAATTTGGGCCCATGGCAAAATAAAATATAGTCAACATGCTTTACATTTACACACTGAGTACGCCCCCTTAAAAACCAAGCCCCTCATGCCCCCGCACCTGAGATACAGAAAGGTAGTGAAATTTTTCAAAAAATAGCACCCGGCCCCCAAAACAAATAAAAAAAACCTTTTAATGCAATATCCCAAACGAAAAAAAAAAAAAAAAAGGTTTTTTGGAGTTACCTTAAAAATTTTGTACCTGTTCCCACTTGCAAACCTTTTTAACAAAGAAACCCAAAAATAAAAGCCCCCCTCCCGTTCGTATCCGGGGGCGCGTAGCATGGAAAAAACATTGGGGCTGCCCGGGAAAATCACAAAAAGAGAATCACCTGTGATAAATTGTCGGTGCCCATCTGATATGAATTGGCTAATGAATACGACTTCAGGTTTTAAAAAAAAACCACACGTTTGACCTGTTCCTTTGGCACAATGGTTTAAGACAAAGGGGCTTTTTTGGGGGACTAAAAATGCTATTTTAGCAAACACAAGACTTCCAAAGGTTTTTTAAAGCCATCTCCAAAGACCTTTGGGGCCCCGTTTCAACAGTGCACTATGTTATTTAAAAAGTTTTTCCAACATGGTAATCAAATTTAAGAACCTCCCCGGACCCGGGGGGAAAAAAAGAAAATTGACAAAAGATGTCTTTGTTTGGGTTTGGTTTCGAATGGTGGAAAAAAAAAACCACGTCCCCATCCCAAAAACTTGAAGGGCCAAACTGGAACAGTCCCGGGGGGAAAGGTTTAAAATTGTACCATATGCTGGGACACAAAAAAAAGGCAGAAGGGTTTTTGGGTGAAGGCCAAGGTTGGGAAAAACCCTGAAGGGAAAAGGGCATAAAAAGGGAAAAGACTGAAAAAGAGACAACCCCCAATCTTTTGGGGCAAAAAAATTTTTTGGGGACGATGGAACTAAAATCGAGCTTTTTGGGAATGCAAAAGCCCGTTTGTTACAGAAAGGCGCTATGAAGTTTTTAAGGGAAAAAAACACCCCCTTTTTACCGTTTAAAAAAGGGTTTTCTCCCCTACAAATTTTATTCATCTTACCCCCGGTTTCCCGTTTTTTTTTGGGTTTTATTGTGAATTTTTAAAGGGGCGTTTTACGGCTTCTAAAAGGGGGTTCAGTGATGAGCCGGCTGGGGGATACCCGGTCTATAGCTATTAAACAACCATGCTGGCAGCCTAAACCCGGAGAGAGTGAACAGGTATGTAGCTATAGCGAACCCGAGGGCCGATGCAGGGCCTTAAAAAGAGGGGGGTATCTAGGAAAAGGTAGGACACTTTTTTAAAAAGGGTTATAATTGCAAAAAAGATTGGGGTTTTTTTAAGATCTTTAAAAAAAAAAAGCAAAATTTTTTAAGTGGGGGACAACCCTTTAAGCATGGGGGAGGATCCCTTTAAAAATGTGGGGTTGCCTTTGCTGCGTCCCGGGGACCCGGAGGCCCTTTTGGGGGGGGGGGGGTTTTAAAAGGAATCGTGAAATTCAGAAATTTTTAAAGGGGGATGGGTTTGAGTGACATGTCCTAACCCGGGAAGAAAAATTTTTTTTTAGTCGAAGAATCATGGTCCTCCCCGCAAGACAAGGGCCCAAACCACATTTCCCAAAAATACCCGAAAAGGTGGAAATAGAAAAAATGGACTGTTTTAAAATGGCCAACATTGAGTCCTGTCCTCAATCCCATAGAATATCTTTGGGTTTACTGAAAACTGCTATTTCCCTTTCAAACATTTTAAGGGCTTGAACAAAAAGCAAAGGAAGAGAGGAGGGAAAAAAACAAAAAGTGCAAGAAGGGGCTGCAAAGAAATTTTTTGGAGGCGGTTTATTTTAACGCCAACGGTGTGCAACCAAGTATTCATTAGGGGGCCTTTGTTGCTGCACTTGCTGTTTATCCTGTTACTTGCTGCATATGCTGTTTATTCTGTTTCTTCTTTGAAATTACAACATGTAAGTTTAAAAACAATATTTTATTGTTGATTACTTTGGACCCACTAATTACAAAATCACGAGGCTATAACTTTGCTACATTTCCCTTTATTTCTGAAAATATTGTACAATCTATGGAAACATTAGGGGTGCCAATAATGGTGAGCGGCACTGTGTGCATGAATAGGGATGTATATTACTAAATAAACTTTAAAAATACATGGACATACGGAAAAAACTATCCTGTTTCCCCCAAAATAAGACACCCCCTGAAAATAAGACATAGTGCATTTTTTTATGCAGTTCAGAGTTCGGCTGCTTATGCTGATGTTGGTGATGAAATCACTACAGTATATTAATACATGTGGATTTTTTGTTCAACAATAAATGTGAATTATTGTTCATAGAAAAAAAAAACATCCCCTAAAAATAGGTCTTGGTTCGTCTTAAGGAGGAAAAATTAATATAAGACACTGTCTTATTTTCGGGGTAACTTAGATTCAATAAAATAATTTTACCTTCAATTTACCTGTATTTAGGGGAGTTCATGGCCTATGGAGATAGTGGGAAGGAGGAAAGAAGTCTGGGAAGGGCCGATGATGACTTATTTGGACAGAATATACCGGGGGTTCAAAAATGCTACAAAAGTAACAAAAAGCGAACCTTTTGTGGATTAGTGCTTGAGGATGCAGTTCCCTCAGAGGGAATCTGTCGCCATTTTTTTTTACTTATTAAAACAAGACACTGACACAAGGGGCCACATGTATGAACCTGTTTAGTCTAAAACTCATTTTTTTTTTCCAGTAGGTTTCTATGGGCAAAAAAGTGAATTTTAGACCTAAACAGTTTTCGTACATGTGGCTCAAAGTCTTTTCGTCTTAGCCATTTTTATTTTCTGATTGTAGATTTCAGTCATCTATATACAGTATGATTGTGGGGACGGCATTCTTGCCCTCATGGCTTTTAGCAGCATTTAGAGCAGTGGTCTCAAACGGCGGCCCTCCAGCTGTTGGGAAACTACAACTCCCATCATGCCCACTGTTATAGATTATATAAATGCATGATGGGAGTTGTAGTTTCCCAACAGCTGGAGGGCCGCAGTTTGAGACCACTGATTTAGAGAGATGCCTCATGCACTTAGGAACCTGTGAACAGGAACAGACCCATTGACTTCTATAGGAGAGTTTTCCAGGCATGCCTTATGACCTGTTCTATCTTCCTCCAGACGGCCAATGGCTTCAGTAGAAAACCTGTGCTGTGTAGACTACAGCACGGATTTTCTATTGAAGTCTACACAGCGCTGGGTACAGTCGGATTTTTGGCAGATTCAAAATAATGAATCTGCTGAAAATTCGAGGAGAATCCAGTGCTGTGTAGATATAGCCTACGGCTCGCGTTGTTGCATCATTTGATCAGCAGTTAATGACTATTGGTTTGATTGGGTGTTTGTGCCTAGCTTTGTTTGCTATAAAGATCTACTAAAGGTTTAATCAGCACTTGGACCCATTTAGATGAAAAAAAAAAGCCAAAGGACCTTATGTATGAATACGGTCTAGGTCTAAGGCTAGGTTCACACGGCTTAACTGCGGGACGTAGTTACGCCCCGCAATTACGCCGTGTGGACGGGGGCGGGAGCGGGGGTTCGGCACCTCGCCGGCCCATAGACTTGCATTACTAGCGGCGCATATACGCCGCTGGTAATTCACATCTCAATTATCTCCCCCCTCGGCGGATTCGCCGAGCAGGGAGAGGAGACGTAATCCATAGTTCTCTATGAGAACTGTGGATTACCGTAATGACTGGGACTTTTCCCCCGTAATTTGCGCACTCCGGCGCGTAATTATGGACTGAAATACGTCCAGTTTTAAGCCGTGTGAACATAGCCTTAGACTTTCTTTGCTGCCCATAGCAACCAATCAGAGCTCCCATTTCACTTGATATAATGCTATGAAAAAAATTAAAATAATGGGAGCTCTTATCGGTTGCTATGGGCAACAAGGAAGGTCTTAGACCGAGACCGTTTTCATACATCGCCCCAAAAATATTTTCAAGTGGGGACATTTGTTTGATTACTTAAAAGTTCTGTCCATTAAACATAATTACATGGCATTGAGGCCAGAGAGGGCAAATAAAGAAAACCTCCTGATACTTACTTACATTAAATTCCCTGGTCTCATCCTGACACAGGAGAGGGTTACGCTCCATTCTTCTATGTTATCACAGCGTTTTTGCGGGACATATTTTGGCACATAATTGCACTGCAATACGCCTGAATTACGCCCAGCAACTACGGTATTTCATAACTCTCATTCGGGAAAAATGAATGGGGCAGGGCTGGGACAAGGTATTCAGGTGCCCTAGGCAAATAAGGCAAAAAGCGCCCCCAACATGGGAAATTCAGCCCACTCCATGCCTTCTTGTGCCCCCTTTTCTCCTGGGGTGAAGTGGCGCCCTAGGCGGTCGCCTACCTTCGCCTACCCATCGTCCCGGCCCTGGAATGGGGGCCGGGCTAGAGTATATTAGAAGTACGTGCTGGCCAGCACATTGCAGCGCGTTCAAGTATGCACCTCAATATGCCGTGTGAACATACCCATTCTAAGACACTCGGCGTATAGCGGTGCGCACAGTACGTGCTACTATATGCCGCGCGGCTTGTGAAAAACCCTTATGCTATGTCTACACAGCACAGGTTTTGGGTCGGATTTTCGCCTCAGATTTTAAGCAGATTTACTATTTAGAATCCACCAAAAATCCGACTGTGCCCAGCGCTGTGTAGCCCTAAATAGAAAATCCGAGCTGTAGTCTACACAGCCCAGATTTTTTTAAAGAGGGCAACCTAAACCGCCGGCCATCTGGCGAAATATAGAACATGTTGTATGTTCCGCCGGACCGCCGTCAGATTCCCACAGCCCCAATGTACTCGGCCGCCAGGAATCTAAAATTCGACCACCGTTTTTTTCCGCAAAAAGTGCGCAAAAAAACAGCGACGTGGCGCGGTCCAACAAAGTGAAGATTCCATCGGATTTTGGACGCCATTTTCATTTTGCTGTGTGGACTTTACAATGGAGCCTCTCCTGTGTGTCTGAATGAGAAATCAAGAGGAGCAGATCGCTGGGAGCTCCAGAGCGGCAGCCGCGGGGGACAACTAGGTAAGTATCAGTTTTTTTACCTACCCGGACCTCAATGCCATGTATTTTTTTTTTTTTTAAATGCACAACCACTTTAAGACAGCACTTTTGTGTAATCCAGGATGAATGTTCTTTTTATGTGCATAACATATACTATAATACACACAGGAGGATTATATCTATCATCATCAGTCATTTAGGACAACATTGGATCATTCCGAGATCCTCACTGAACTTCTGGAGTGAGTGTGCTGCACTGACAGTAAAGGGGGCGAATAATAGTGCACGCCCCACTTTTCAGTTGTTTTATTGTTTACAAAAGTTTATAATATCCAATCAATTTCGTTCCACTTCACAATTGTCCCACTTGTTGTTGATTCTTCACAAAATTTTTTAATTTTATCTCTTTATGTTCGAAGCCTGAAATGTGCCAAAAGGTTGAAAAGTTCAAGGGGGCCGAATACTTTCACAAGGCACTCTATGTAATGTGTCTACTATAGGGGGCTGTGACTACATACACCAGCAGGGTGACTAGTACATCATAAAACATTCTTATTTCTTCATCACTTGAAAACCCAGGGCCGGATTGGCGTTCTCCCCAACATTTCTGTCTGCCAGCACTTACTCTACAAAGAAAACTGAGGTCCTGAGAGGATGTTGTGTTTCATTGAAAAGGGATCAGCAGTCTTGCCCTGAGGTGTTTTTAGACCATGCTGCGTGCCAGCAGAGTACATACCCAGCCTAGAAGCAATCACCGCCGACCATCCCAGGGGCATAGCCACCTTATCCAGCTTCTGAAATGTGTTTTCACTCGCCCCCTTCTGCTTATTCAGCCTCTTCTTTTGGGTTTGGGACGTTGTGTAACATTCAGAGATTTTTATTTTTTTTATATTTTGTTGCATTTGTGTTTCAAATTTTATTTAAATGCATTCTTTGTATTTCCCCTGTAACTGGATATATTCTCTCGTGTTGCTTTATTTTTGCAAGTAAGAAAAAACAAAACGGAAGTTAGGTGATGCCTGCAAATTTGTGCAGTGATGCATGTTACAGTGTATTCCTGCCAAGAGCTTGTGAGAGCCGGGCTTTCTGCGTTAAAGTAGAGCTATCATAAAAACATTTTTATGGTAGAGCGACAAAGCATGATATGACTGCTTGTTAAAGGGGTCACCAGGTTATCATTTACATCAATTTAGTTTTTTTTTATGCTTTTATCAGTGCTGCATTGCAGTGAAGATATTAAAGGGGTTGTCTCACTACAAGGATTGTTTTTTATATTAAAGATCTTGCAAAAACAAATCACTTTGCAATATGTGTCCATTAACAGTGCCTCTACCTATTTCCAAGATATCCACTCTTGTATGAGCTGCATCAGCTCCTCAGGTCGCTATAGCTACAGACCTGTTTGATTGCTCCTGATAGGCTACCAGCACTGGTTGCTATAGATACAGACCTGATTGCGTTCTCCTCATAGGCTGCCAGCACTGGTCGCTATAGCTACAGACCTGTTCAATCTCTCATGATAGGCTGCCAGCACTGGTTGCTGCACAGCTTTTCAGACCTGGCTTTCTACTGGCAAGCCTAGTGGAAGCCAGTAAACACACCCCTGAATTCAAAGTGAAACAAAGAAAACAGGACTGAAGTAAGATGAATCAATGCAGTGAGACAACCCCTTTAAGTCCTATATGAAGATCACAAGCGCTGAAGTCTGACTTCTGGGGCTATGTCTCCACTGCACAGAAAAACGTCCAGTTTTTCAGCGTTTTTTTTGTTTTCTAAAAACGCTGAAAAAACGATTGAAAAGAAGTCCCCTAGACTTCTAATGTAAAAATGTCCTGTTGTCTCCACAGAACGTCTTTTTGTTGGGCATTTTTTTGAAACATGTTGCAAAAAACGCCAGCGCAGGGCAGAAAATTTACTATTGGAGTCTATGTAAAGCGCCGGAGGTTTTTGACGTGTTTTTTGCAGAAATACACAGCAAATCTATTGCTGTGCATCTCTGCAAAAAAAATAAAGTGAAAAATGCACCAAAAAAAATCACTTTTTTAAGCAGCTTTTGACAGGCATTGGACAAAAAACTCAGTTTTATGATCTTTTTTAGGATTTGGTTTTCAGGTAGTTTTTTTTGTCCAATGCTGTGTAGACCTAGCCTAAGACCATTCAAGTGGTTCTCTGCTATGGAAAATTTGTTGTGATCACCTTTACAAAATGGTGATCACAGAGCGTCCTCTGGACAACCAGTGAGGAAACCTGGCAGGCACTGCTACTACTTCTTCCTGCAGCGCCACAACTACATTTTTGGTGTGCTTTTTAGAGAAATGCACAGCATTAATTGCTGTGCATTTCTGCAAAAAAAAAACAAAAAAAAACGCACTGTGTGAAAGCAACCTAAATCAATTGGCTGTGTAATGCAGGACAAGACAGGACAGGTCCTCCAGAGGGTCAGATGCTCTTTGTAGCAGATCTATTCTCTGGCCACGAGATAAGAATCCTGAACAGAAAACTCATATAATAACTCAGAATTTCCTAATAGGGTATAAGAAAATGAGTTTTCTTAAAGGGGTTTTCCAGGTTAAAAATAAATAACCTGTAATTAAAAAAACCCCAAAACCTTTGTACCCACCTCCGTTCCAGCGCTGATGCTGTCACTGTTGACCTCTATTGTTTGACTTCAATCAATCGGTGGTTGCAGTGGACACATTGCCTTGAGATCGCCCCTCACTTTATTCATTTTGGGGGAAGAAGGGGATGTCAGGGTAGTGGCACGTGACCATTAGAAGCACTGATTTACCGAGCAGTCACACACCGACCACCAAACAGGAAGTCAACAGTGACTCGGGGACACTGCCTCCTGGGACAGAGGTGAGTACAAAGGTAGGATTTTTATTTTTTTTTTTAATTACACTCGTGTATCCCATTTTTTTTTCAACCTGGAAAGCCCATTTAACCAGAGAACCCCTGTAAATTAAGACTGAGCAGAAGGGATATACGGTTGATGCCAACAAGTTCCGCTAAATGTAGGGCAGATATTGCCTGCTGTAAGGTACGCAATGGGTTACCATTTAACAGTTGGCTATGTGAGTCCTTAAGCATTAGAGTCACCCTTTATGGTAGCTTTCTCAAGCGCTTGAGAAAGGGGGCGTGATTATCCCCCGAAACGTCACGCAAGATAGACACTATGGTCTAAATCATCAGCGGTGTTACTGCCCTACCCATGTTATGCTGATTTGGCAACAGGACTCAGTGGTGGGACTGTTCACTTGGACTCCAGGTTATGCTTTTAAAGTTATTCACGTCATTTGCTTTGAGCATTTTGTGCACTTATAGGTGTTTTCAATAATAAAATGATAAAAGCAAGAAGATTTAAAGGGGTTGTATCATTTCATTAAATGGTCTTCAGAATAAGGGGACAGTGAAAACAAACAACTTTGCAATTAGATGTCATTAGCAAAGCTGTCTTGTATTCACAGGATCCCTTATCTTCTGTTTCTGTTTACACTGATATCCAGTGCTGGTCAGATCCCTCCTCCTTGTATTTGACTAGCTGAGAGCTCATTTACATTCTGTTCAGCCCCCAGTTGCCGTATTCACGGAGCTTGCATTCCTGTCTCTCTCGCTCAGAGTAAGGGACCGACACATTTTCACTCTGCACAGCCAGAAGAAACAGAATAACACTGCAAGGCTTTTACAATCAGGAAACAGCACAATTGTGTGTTGATCCCTGCCTCTCCTGCATAGAAGGGAGATCTGTGCTGTTCATAGAAAGCAGGATTCAACTGTAACAAATCTCCAGCTGTGAGAGAAGAGATCAGTGCTCAGACTAGATTGAATGCAGCATGTGGTATGTATACAGCTCTTACAAAATAAGACTGATAGGGCAGGGGTGTCAAACTGTGGCCCTCCAGCTGTTGGGAAACTACAACTCCCATCATGCCCACTGTTAGAGGTTATACAAATGCATGATGGTAGTTTTAGTTTCCCAACAGCTGGAGGGCCGCAGTTTGACACCTGTGTGATAGGGAGAGACACAGTGACGTGTGAAAAAACTTTGAGATTCTTAGTTCACATGTTTTTGATCAAAAAATGCTTAAGCCACCCATGAACTTACAACGTGATCTTAGGTCGGGTGGTCCTACGCTATCTTTAACCTCTCAATAGAGCCAAATTCAGGCCTCTCATTGAGTCAACCGACCTCCATTATCCAGAGAGAAAGAAATAAAAAAAACACCAACCTTGCAAGCTGCACTCATAACAGCCTGTGAAAATGGGTGGGGTGCAGGAAACCAAAATGGAGGCATCTCTTCCTCCCTATATGGATTAAAAGCAATATATGCTAAATACAATGTATAGTTCTGCACAAAAAAAAACATTTCTGAAAAAACACAATGTGAACCTGGGTGCCAGTGGCAGGGTTGCGGCATATATAGATACACACTCACACCATTACCAGTGGCACACCACTGCAAAAAGGGCAATAAAATACATGGAAATCCCTAAAGAAGCATTTATGCTGTCTATCACCATAAAAAACTTTGGATTCTTATTTCCCCCATTTTTTTGATCAAAAATGCTTAACCCAAACCCAAATTCAATTGATCTCGGGTCGGGCACCCCTACGCTTCTTTCCCCTTCAATAGAAAATTTTAGGCCTCTTTTTGGGAAACCCGCCCTCCTTTATCCGAGAGAAGAAAAAAAAAAAACACCAACCTTGCAAGCTGCCTTATAACGCCTGGAAAAATTGGGGGGGGTGAAAGGAAACCCAAAAACATTTTTTTAAAAAAAACATTGAACTAAGAATCTCAAAGTTTTTTAATGTATGATAGCTAGCATAAATGCTTCTTTAGGGATTTCCATGTATTTTATTGCCCTTTTTACAGTGACATGTGGACTCAGAGAGGGGGGCGGGGGGAATTTCGGGAGCCAGCATGAACAGTGAAGTCACATCATCCAATGAATAAAGGTTAGCATGTCAGGCGAGAAACAACAGAGCAAACACCCTGCAAACATTGCTGGAAGAACACAAACTGGTGGTGGCAGTGTTGTAGTCTGGGAAACATGTTCGTGACAATCCTTGCAGATCACACCCATACATGCTGATTTGTCTTCCCTGGGGCGGATGGGATTTTCCAAGAAGGGAATATGACGTCATATGGACAATATCAATGTTAAACATTGGTTAGAAGAGCATGACCAGGACTTCTAAGCTTAGCCCCAATAAGGGTATTCAAAGACGGGTTGATTATTTCTTTCTACTAGGTAGCCTTTCGCAAAACATGTTAATATATTAAAGGTGACTTTCATTGATGGTCTTGTTAAAGTAAAACCGCATCTTTCTTAGCAGACAAAAGTTTTTTACTTTGTTTTTCACGATGAAATTTGGTACCCCCTCCAAAGGGAAGTGAGCCTCATTTACATTCTGTTCAGCCCCCGATCGGTCGTATTCATGAAGCTTGCATTCCTGCCTTTCACTCAAAGTAAGGGACCGGCACATTTTCACTCTGTACAGCCAGAATAAACAGAATAACACTGCAGGGCTTCTACAATCAGAAAACAGCACAATTGTGTGTCGATCCCTGCCTCTTCTGCATAGAAAGGAGATCTCTGCCGTTCATAGAAAGCAGGATTCAACTGTAACAAATCTCCAGCTGTGAGAGGAAAAGAGATCAGTGCTCAGTCTAGATTGAATGCAGCCGTGGTATGTATACAGCTCTTACAAAATAAGGGCTGATAGGGAGAGACACAGTGACATGTGGCTCAGAGAAGGTGGGGGGGGGGGGTCTCGGGAGCCAGCATGAACAAATGAAGGGGGATGATGTCACCCAGCTGGGAGGGGAAGAAACGCCCCTGCATTTCTAGAGTTGAGAAGCTGAGAGCAGTATGAATCAGACGAACTAAAGAAGCGATACATCCCCTTTAAGCACTTGATTGCCTGTTCAGCAGATTTGTATAGGAGTCTGTGTTTACATACACTTATAGATGCGTGTTTGGATCCGTGTTTCAGACCCTAAATGGTCCCAAACATGCATCTAACAATTGCTTTTAATGGAACACACGTATCAGTCTTCAGACAAGTGATCGCCGGTGCGTGTTGGATGCGTTTTGGATCCGATTGACACAGTGCATTTGGATGTGATTTTCTAATCCAAAACAGATCCAGAATCGTATCCAAAACGCCGTGTGAACGTACCCTCAGAGTTTAAATCCAACCGTCAGAAAATCCGGGCAGTGTAGACTACAGCTTGAATTTTCTATTGAAGTCCTTGGGGATGGTTGACACTTGGGGCGACATGCATGAAATTTGGCGTTTACACGCCAAATTTCATGCGCATAAAAAGGCATAGAATGCGCCTGATTTATGAGCCCGCTATACAGCGGGTCATAAATCAGGCGTACTCTAGCGCTAGGGTGACGTTTCTGACTCAGGTAAACCACTTTGAAAGTGCTCTACCTGTTCCAGCAGTAATGCGCCTAGAAATGCCATAGCGAAGCTATAAATATGTAGTTTCGTTACGGTTCTAATGCGCCCGATCTCGGGGTGAGTGGGGGGTGGGACGCGGAGCGCATTAGAACCGTAACGAAACTACATTTTTATAGCTTCGCTACGGCATTTCTAGGCGCATTACAAAGCACCGCATGGAGATTGAGTAATGTATGAAAGGGGCTGCACCTGATATCGGGCTGAAAAGGCGGCAGATATCTGGCGCAGCCCAGTTCATACATGTCTCCCTCAGTGCTCAGATGATTTTTAAATCTGAAAACTGTCTGAAAAACTGACTGAAAACCCTGCCGTGTGGACAGACCCTAAAAAGGTCCTATAGTAACTCTTACAGCTTGTTATCCAAGTGTTCTATATTGATGTAATATTAATCATCATGATTATAAATTGATACGATTCATGCATGGATAATTGCGGTAAATAATAGACTAGCTGCTGAGCAGTCACTTATCATATTTCTCCTTCGGTGCAGTTCTGAGTTTCCTTGCTCAGGATTTAACCATCAAATATCAGATTTTTAAATATGAAACTCTTCCACCCTGCTGTGGCAGCCAAGGGATTAGCTTCCAAATTTCAGACCGGTTTATACGAGAAGAAGGGGACCTGGGAACGGCTTTAAAAATAAATTATGTAATTCTTCGGTGGCGTTCTGATGCTTTTCTGCAGCTATTTGCAGCAGACTCGGTCTCTGTTAACCTTCAACATTCAGTACAGTGCAAGAAATACAATTTAGCACCCTATGCATGCCTCTATAAATAGCTCAATTAACCCATTCACCGGCGGGAAGGCCAGCTGGGAGCACTTTTGAAGGCCTTTTGGGGTTAATTTAAAAAAATTGTCAGAATGATAAACTGCTCAGAGTCCTGAAGCACAAACACATTTAATCTGTCTCTGGGTTCCAGAGTTGCTGGACTGGGGCCAGCCTTAGCAAATAAACCTAAGTAAGTGGAAACTTTCTCAGTCTTGGTTCCGAGAACTGACAGTGAACTGTGGCTAGACGATTTTCTGCTCCCTATCCCTGAAACAGACTATAAAAGGTGGGCCAGGGGCGTCATCAAGGCAGTTTTGGCTGTATTCCTGTCGGGGGCCTTGATGACATTTAAAGAAAAAGGGGCCTGTTGATATGGTGTGAGATAGGAACTAGTAATGGGCAGAGGGCCCAGATACTTGGGTTGCGTGGGGCCCTGAAGTACCTTATGGCGTCCGTGCTTGGGGCAGCTGTTAACTCATTAGCTTCCCAAATGCTGACTGTACGATGAGTCTTCTAAGTAGTGTGACAGTACACATTGGTATTTTCTGCCTCATTGTGTGTTATTTCTTCCAGGCATGTCCTTAAAGTCCTCGTTCTCACGGCTTATTTCGGAACGGATTTGCCGCCGTATTTACGATCGTAAATCCGTTCCGAAATCAGTCTGAAATAAGTTGCAGGCCATTTAATATTGGTTTTAATGGGAAATACGTGTCGTCCTTCAGACGACATGTATTTCCGTGCCGTATTGCCGCCGCGGATTTGCGGCCGCAAAACGGACGGAAAAACAATGTGCATGTCAATTATTGGGCCGGATTTCGCAACGGATTTACACCATATAATGAATGGGGATTGTAAATCCGTCGCGAAATACGTGCCACACTAAGTGACACTGATTTCCAACTGATTTTCAACGGATTTTGGAACGTATTTACGATTGGCAATCCGACGTAAATACGTTCTGAAATAAGCCATGTGAACATAGCCAAAGGGTAATCAAAAAGAACCACTGAGAGAGTAAATAGTCGTTAAAGGAGTTTTCTCGCTACAAAGATCATATCTGTATGATGGGGACAGTAAAAATAAGCACTTTTGTAATTGATTTGCATTACCTAAATCATCAAGTATAGCAGCTATGAGCAAATCTGTGTGTCTAGAGATAAATCCGCAGCCTGGGGTCGGGCTACACCCCCTTTGCTGTGATTGGCTGACTGTTATTTTGTTCAGTCTGTTGGGACACACCCCCTGGACGGGGCATCCTCTCCCTTCCACTTCTCACACAGCATGATGATGTCACCAGTCTTCAGTGAGGGAAGACACACCTACTGTGAGGAGAGACCCTCCTACTAGGAGGAGAGACCTGCCCCTGGATTTGAAGCTGTTTAAGAGAAAGAAACAGCTCAAGTCTGCAAAAGCTTGTGATGAGAAAACCCCTTTAAAACTTCTAATCTTTATTAAATACAACATATAAAATATAAAAGACTGAGGCACAGTTACAAACCCGAAGTTCAGTGGCACAACATTACATAATATATCACACCATAATTATCATCAGTTCTTATTATGGCCAAACCATCATGGGTTAATATATGGCAAAAAGGAGCTTAATGGTGGTAAGGACCAAGTAATATAAGGCCATGTCGCCACGGCACCAGTTTGCGGCCGGTTTTTCAGATGGTTTGCGGTTTTCCAGACCGTCTAAAAAACCGGCCGCAAACTCTTCAATGGGCCGCTATGGAAAACCCGTGCAGCGGTCCCCACTGCACGGGTTTTCCGCCCGGCGGTTTCTCAAACCACCGGTGGCCCGAAAAACATTGTACATGTTCATTCAACCATCCGGTTTTTGGATGGAATATGAACAAGTCAATGGGAAGGGGGAGGGCTCATCGCAGAGAAAAGTCGTCTCCTGGCGGCCGTGTGCACGGCACAAAAACCAGACAAATTCCGGTCGGATAAACTGACTGGTATTTGTCCTGCAAATATGTGGGGACGCACCCTAATGTCCAGAAATACAAAAATCAGTCCGCTCACCTGGTTGATGCAAATTCATAAAGACAGAGGCAGACACATACACCCTTCGTGTAAACCATATAGAATAGAAGGAAAGATGTCCGCTACATGTCCAACGTTGCAAATATAAAAAATGTTATGCTTTATTCTTAAATTAAAAAAAGATGAATAAATGTCCAAGTCCAAAGTTACCCAAGCATGGAGGAGCACTGTGCATGCGACTGGTGGACCGACATGACTAGGACGCTTACGCATTTTGGAAGTGTGCTTCCTTAATCGTAGCTGATGCACCCTAATGCATCCAACATACGGAAACACGGGCTCGCGTCCTCCCCAGTCTCTGGTTCCAGTGCTATATCCCTTTAGGCTCCTGTTTACATTCTGCTTCTTCTGAACAGGGACATCGCCGCTGATTGGCCTCTACTTACATCACCATTTAGAGCTGTTCACTTCAGAATGGTGATATAAATCGGTGGCATGTGACCGCTGCAGCCAATCAGGAGCTGCAGCGGTGACACCCCATTGGATGTAGCAGTATGGCAGCAGAAGAGTAGGTGGACCTAGAGCTGGGACCAGTGAGCATACGTTTTTCTTATTTTAATGAGCCCTTAGAAGCTGGCTGTAAGATTTATTACCAAGTAGACAACCCTTTTAAATTGAAGCCCATATCTGCCCTACACACACACTTTCTGCCTGTATGGTTGCAGGCAGTGGTCTATTTTTTAGAGAATACCCAAAGCTTTAGGCTCTAAGCCCTGTTTGCTTACTATCCAGGAAGAATTTAGAGTGCATTTGTTCATATTTGCTTTGTGTGAATCCAATAGGGAAAGAAAATCTTCTGGCGCCAATGCTTGGCCTTTCTCAAAGAAGCATTTGTGTATGGATAGGAAAAATCATTTGTGTTTTCCCAAAAAAAAAATTTTTTAAAAAAATACTGCACTGGAAAATAAGTGTAGGTGGGTTTGTGCAAATGGTGCTGCAGAGAAGGAGCCTTGTAGGACGCATCCAGCAATCTGCAGGTTTTCCTGTATTGGATGCATTTAGGCAGAACTCATTAAGTTTCTTTCATGGCAGCTCCCAGATGGGCGGGGGGAGTTCAATATTCCACTGGTAACCTTGCTTTCCATCATCCACTGTGCAACTAAAAAGACATTTGGAAAATTAGTCTTTAAAGCTTTATTAAATTAAATTGAACATTTGTACCGTTTTATATGAATGGTTTCTGCATTTCCAAAAATAGTCGGCTTCATTTATCAAACCTGTCTAATAGTCTGAGTGTCTTTGTTGCCCATAGCAACCAATCAGAGCTCAGCTTTCATGTCTTATCCTGCTCCATAATAAACGCTGTGCTCTGAATGGTTGCTATGGGCAACAAAGGGTTTTTCAGCGTCCAAATCCGCTTTAAATACTCATCTGAAAATGGCCTCCATGCGGTTTTCAGATGAGGATTCGATGAGGTTTTTTTTCCACGGACCACGTGATTTCTATTTGCTTTTCAGTTCCGTTTTCTTTCTGGAACACCCCTACAAATTACTTGCCATGCAGCAAAGCCCGCATCAAAACAGCCTCAAAAATGCACCACACTTGTGGACGAGGTTTTGGACAAGGATTTGCAGACCGCCATTCACTTCTATGGGCATTTTACTAGTGGAAAACAACTCGGTGACTAAAACGCGTGTAAAAAACCACGTCGTGTGTGAATGTGGTTTTACATGTGAATCAATGAAAATGAAATAGAAGTGTTTTTGAGGCTGTTTTTTTTGGGGGGGTAAGGAGGGGGGGGAGAATATACACCAAAAACTCGTCTACAAATGTGGTGCGTTTTTGACGCTGTTTTTAACTGCCTTGAAAGTAATGAGTGTTTCAGAAAGAAAACGGTGATGAAAAACCACGTGGGAAAAAAAAATCCTCATCTGAACACTCCTCCATATGAGACGGTTGTCAGACAAGTAGTTGAAGCTGATTTGGACGCTGAAAGATCAGTGTCCACATCACCGGCGTGAACATCCTCTTAGAGTGCTTTCACACAGTGCAGTTTTGGTGCAGTTTTAACTGCGCTCCAGTTAAACTGCATTTGTTACCAGCAAGCTTCTTTCACTTGCCAAAACTGTTGGGAAACTGAATAATCCATTAGTCTGTTTGTATCCACAAGACTTCAAACACAGTCATTGATTATTTACTTAAAAAAACCTTTCTGAACAATTTAGACAACCGAAAGAAGCTTGCTGGTAATAAAGGCAGTTTAAATGGAGCGCAGTTCAAACTGCACCAAAACTGCACTGTGTGAAAGCAGCCTAGGGTTCACACAATGTACTGCGGCGTGTACAGTATACGCCGCAGTACATCGTGTCTTTTGGGAACTTGCGCTGATATGCACGTACTCCCGCGGGGGGCATTGACATTCATTACTCGTGGCGCGTATTTGCCGTGAATAATTGACATGTCACTTATCTACCCTCGCATACAATACGATCGTATTGTACGAGCGGAGGGAGGAGGCGTAATCCATAGTTCTCTATGAGAACTATGGATTATCATAATTTCAGCGTGCATCTTGCCCATATTAGAGCGCAAATACGCGGCTAAATGCGCGCCAAAATTACACAGTGTGAACATACCCTTAGACAGTTTTGATAAATGAGGCCTAATATCTGTGCCTGCACAGAGCAACGATGCTTTTCCAAATGATAAGACTATTTTCCCTTGATTTTGAGCTCCGAGTCCTTCTAGTGAATGATCATTTGTTTCTACCATGGGGCAGGTTTACTATGGCAATTGCTCCAAAATTCTGGTGCAATTTGTGCCAAAATACTGGCAAACATTCTTTACACCAAATTTTTCATGTATTTTAGACAGTTTGCAGACCCTTCTGCACTGTGTCCGACTGAAGGGGCATAGCTTTGTGGAAAACTATGTAGCTTCCTGGAGGGGGCATTGCTTAGCGTGCAACACCGTGCCCTAAGAACGCTCACTAAAATGTTGGCGTATAACTAAGCCGAATAATAGAAAGTGTAAACTTAAGTGTAACAGTCTGGAGATATGCCAGGAATCAGCAGTGATAAATCTGGCACATTTTTAGACTGTCTGGTCGAAGTTTACACTAAGTTGGACAATATTAATAAGTCTGCACCCATGTGTTTTTCAGCTCCAATATCTTGTGATGACTAAATTTTTTTAAATACAATTAAAAGCTTTCATATCGGATACAGAACTCTAAAACCCTTGCATAGATATAGAGCTAAATGAAAATAAATGCTTGGCTGTTTGCAGCCACCACTGTGTTAACCCCTTAGCACAAATGGGCGTACCTTAATCTGAAGCAGCTGACTGGGTCTAAACGTTTAGAATGTGGGTCTGGAGTCAACTGTGGCCCCCGATCAACCAATTCCTCCATGACATGATCACGGAGTCCCATTCGATTGCCTTGGCAGTGGGAAGCCTAATGAAGGCCTCCATAGCTGCCATCTTTGTACACCTTGCCATAGGAATTGTGTAATAGGAGTTGAATGAAATGCCTATACAGTACAGGTGACCACAAGCCCAGTTGGGGCATTAAATATTAAGGTGAAATTTTTCTTAAATAGAGTGGAAAACAATAAAATAATTGTAAAAATTAAAACAAAACCCTTTTCCCATTTATCATATAAAAAAATAAACATAATTGGTATTACTGCTGCTGTTAAAATCCGATTGAACACACTATCATGTTATTTATACCACATTTTTAAAAGTGGTAAAACATAATGAAAACCTAATTCGGAACCACTGGAATTGTAGCGACTTGCAGAATATAAAGGTAATATGTCATTTATAGCGAACAGTGAACTCCATAAAAATGGAACCCCCACAAAAATGGTGTTTTTTTTCACATTCTACGCCACAAGGATTTTTTTCGGGGGGGTTTCCAACACATAGGGGGACATGTATGATCGGATTTTTCGCTTGTTTGTAATGCGCCCCTCTGTGCCAGCTCCGCTGTCGGACGCACCTCCCCTGTGTGTTAGGCACATTACTTGCAAGGTTCGCCACTTTCTAATGCGACTAACATGGAGGGGCATGCTGTGGGTGTTCTGGGGTGGGACACACCACATTCGAAAACACCGACACATGTATGAATGCGGGTCGGCAAAGTGAGGCGCATTACAGCTCCGACAGGCAGACCTATTTCAATGTGGTCTGTCTGCCGGAGGAGTCGAAGTTTGCACCGCATTTATGAGCGCACTTCGGTGCCGACATCAGGCGCAGGTTTCACAGAAAAAAAACGCGAAAACAGGCGCGTCGAAGCGCCAATATTTATACTTGTCCCCCATAATATGGTAGGTTAATAATACTGTAAAAATAATACTATAAAAAGCAAGCCCTTCTATGTCTATGTAGAAGGAGACAAAAAAAAGAAGATAGCTCTAGGAGGGCGGGGAGAAAAAATGAAAACTAAAAATCAGAAATAGCTCTGTCCCAAAGAAGACCTATATGTATCACTGAATCTGTCAGATGGGTGTTACCAAATGGGGGGGGGAGGGGTGTCCATGCACAGTCTGACATTGGACAATCGGTGTTTACAGTCAATGTGTACAGGGACACGCCCCTTTGAAAACGGGACTAGGAACACCCAGCTGACTGATTCAGTAGTCCATTTATAAACCAAAGTGCTGGAAACTGAAAAGGATGGGAGAAAAGCGCACTCAAGTGAAGTACAATACACTGTATTGATTATTAGTCAGTGTGTGAAACTGCTCACCTGGTCGTGTTGTACAATTAGATTGTATTTACTATTTTGCCATAGGCAAACTTAAACTCTATCAGTTCTCAATCTATAAAGCACTAAAACTTAACTTTTATTATGTATAACACTTAACCGCGATACACACTATTTTAAAAACCTGATTTATAACCTCTCAATTTGTCCCTTTCTAATTGTGAAGGAATAACTCCTCTTCTATTATCAAGTCTGGTGGAACACCACCTTTTAGCAGGGAAACCCTATATATACAGTGATTTGCTAACTCCAAAAAGGAATCCAAAACATCTTACTTGGGCAGTCATCCCTAATCTGATGGGCGTGAAACATATAGGGCATGTCCCCAGGGCAAGGGTTTTCGGCCGGTTTTTCAGCCGGTTTTTTGCAGACCCCTCCCGCCGGCACATTGGGGAAAACCCGGCGCCCACTAATGGCCGCCCAAAACTGCAATTAAATCTTCCGCTGGCCGGTATGAACCCCCCCCCTCGGTAATTTTGTCCACTGCCGTGTGAATGCACCTATAAGGTTTCCTTGTGAGACCCTCTGCAGCATAGAAAGAGGTAGAAAATCACAAATGAAAATGTCATGCCTGACCTTCTCAACATGTTTCACAAGCTAACTGGCTTCATCAGGGGACAGAGGCCACCGGGCCGTGTGTATCGAGGTTAAGTGTTATATATATAATAAAAGTTAAGTTTTAGTGCTTTATAGATTGAGAACTGATAGAGTTTAAGTTTGCCTATGGCAAAATAGTAAATATTGTTGTTAAAGGTCAGTCTTTGTTCTCTTGCTGGATTCCCAAGACAATTTGTACAATGAGATTGATCACCTTGGGTGATCCATTAGATCAGTAGGTATATTCCCAAAGAACAGCAGCCAAACGTGTCTCTTTTCGATCACGGGGAGTTCCTTCGCAACAAGGATCCACGGATAGCTTGTAAATTTTACTTCCAAAAAGAGAATTGATTGATATACCTGACGAAGTGAGCTCGTTAAGCTTTCAAAACGTGTTGTTCTGTACTAACAATTCTAATAAACTATGACAGCATTATAGTGGATAAGTACCCAGGTGTCATAAGTTTTTATTTTCCCTAGCGCTGATTCTCTTTTTGGAAGTAAAATTTACAAGTAATCCATTTATAGAAGACGTAATAGAGGAGCAGCACAACCCAGAGTTAAAGGGAACCTGTCACATAGGTTATGCCCCCCCCTTGCTGAGGGCAGCACAAGCTAGTGTCAGACCTGCTGTTTCCAGTGCTGTGTCCCATATTCTGTAAGATGCCGCAGTTTTGGGGCATTTACCCCTCAAATCTTATTCATGAGCAGGTGTTAGCCCCGCCCACCAAAGGCTAGCCCGCCCACTGACAGTTATTCACATGTTTCTACCTATTCAAAGTAATAGGTTTATCAGTTGACGTGGGCGGGGTTTGAAAAAAACTGACTCTTTGAATGACTCTTCAAATTACTGTTCTGGCTGAAAACTGCAGATTTGAGCATTAAGTACATGAAAACTACAGGATCTTACAGAATATGGGACACAGCACTGGAAACAGCAGGTCTGACACTGGCTTGTGCTGCCCTCAGCAAGGGGGGCATCACCTATGTGACAGGTTCTGTTTAAGTCAACACAGATTTTTATCAGGAAAATATTATCATTATGTTATTATTATTCCCAGCATTATAGTTGGTGGGGGCTGATATGGAGAACCAACAGCAGATATCCCTTTTGGCATGTTTGCTGCACAGCATCGCTCCTGGGCACACGCTGTTCTGTTCCAGTGAATGGCATTGTGTTCTAGAATATGAGGTTGTGGCCAGGAGCATCGCTGTGCAAGGTAAATTATTGAAGGATCATGGGGTTCCTGGCAGTCAGAGTCCCATTAATCAGTGAGTGACAGCACATCCTAGCGATACATGAGAAAAAGTGGTGTAGAGAAAACCCCTTTTATGGCTAAGACGACACGGGACAGAAGAGCTGCTTATTTTACCTGCAGATTTGTGCATGGAAAATCTGCAGTGGATTACAGTATAAAAAATGTGGATGAGATTTGACAACTGGCATCTACTCGATGAGGATTTTTCACAAATAAAAGTTCATGTCAGATGTGTCTTTTACTTGGCTTGTACTAGTGTTACTCTTTGGATTTGGGTAGGGCCAGTTCAGCCAGATCCAAATTTTGACAGCAATCGCTGTAAAATTCTGCAACCTATGACCAGCCTTTTTCTAGACCGGAAAAAAAGGAAGAGGAGCTGTGGATGAAGGGGTGTAGGTAATTTTAAAACTTTGTTCCCACCTATTAATACCCCTAAGGCATGAACCAATCTGCCCTAAAATGAGAGATTTCACCCCTGATCCCAAGAGGTGATCAGACTGGATCAACCTTCTAAATAAGAGGTTATATAGGTCTACGTATACATTAAGTGGGTGTTTTAACCTTGCTGACTCACAGAGCCACAGCCAAATCCAGACTCCAAATTTCTGTTCAGGCAGTGAGCCACCAACAGCCCGAACAGGAAGTGGGAGCCTGAAGCTGTAGAAACACCCAGAGCCTGAACAGGAAGTGGGGGCCTGAAGTTTTAGAATGGCCCACACAGAAGGATCTAAGCTAGACACAAAGTACGGTGGGGCCTGAAGTTTTAGAATGGCCCACAACCTGAACAGAAAGTAGAAGCCTAAAGCTGTAGAACCACCCACAGCCAGAACAGGAGGTGGGAGCCTGAACCTTTAGAACGGCCCATAATCTGAACAGAAAGTGGAAGTCTAAAGCTGTAGAACCACCCTTAGCCTGAACAGGATGTGGGAGCCTGAAGCTTTATAATGGCCCACAACCTGAACAGAAAATGGAAGCCTAAAGCTGTAGAACCACCCACAGCCTGAACAGGATGTGGAAACCTGAAGCTTTAGAATGGCCCACAACCTGAACAGAAAATGGAGGCCTAAAGCTGTAGAACCACCCACAGCCTGAACAGGAACTTTGAGCCTGAAGCTGTAGAACCATCCACAGCATGAACAGAAAGCAGGAGCCTGAAGCTGTAGACCCATCCACACCCTGAAAAGAAATTGGGAGCCTGAAGCTGTAGAACTGTCCACAGCCTGAGCAGGAAGTCCCCTTTAAGAGGAAAAAGGCCGTGTCTGTAGTGCATTTTAATTTCTTACTGCAGTTTACGGGAGGACTAAAAGCTTAAAAAATACATATTTATAATCACATTTAGTAGTAGTTTTTTTTTTTTTTTTTCAAAAACTGCAGTGTATGAAACTGCCCTAACTGTATGTTCACAAGGGGTAGACCTGCTGCAGATTGTGTTGCTGATATGTTTGCAGATTCATTGTGGATTTGACTGCAAATTTTTTTTTTTTTTTGATACATGGGCTCTAAAATTTGTATATTAAAGGGGTTTTGTCACAGTCTTATTTCATACCTCCTGTATCCTGCTCTTCAGCTCTGTGTGCTCAGAAGGGGGCGTGTGTGATTTGTTTGAATTAGATATCATGTGACGCAGCAGGATGACATCACCAGGCCTTTCCTCTCTGTAGTCAAAGAATGGTCTGTTTATGTAAAGAGCTGTGAGTAGTTACAATGTAGCTCAGAGGTAAAACTTTTGCCTCCAGGCACAAGGGTCCTTGGTTCAAATCCCTGCAGGAACCAAGCCTGTGGATTTTATTTTTCTTTATCAATGCACAGACCTCATTGAGGTTTCTTTTTTTTAATTTATTTGCACTGTTTGACTAATTACTAAGGAGTACAGAGGATGGGAGTACAATGACAGCACCTGGGGTTTGAACACTCAGTAGCTGCCTGAGAGGAGAGGTGATGTCTGAGCATGTGCGACCGGGACTGAGGAGCTCTCAGCCCTGGTCGTATGCCCTGGAGACCAGCTGTAAACAATGGATCACTAAAGGAGCAGCTAAAACAAAAACGGTGCAGAATTTTTAATAATGATGAATGGTGAAAATGTTTATTATTTAATTTACAAACTTCCGACGTCAATTTTACTTCATGGCAAAACCCCTTTAACCTCTCCACCTTATTTTGCCATCTCCCATTGAAGTCAATGCAAAATAAATCTGCAGAACATCGGAGATAACTCCACAACTCATCAGCAGGACCGGGACGATGGCTAGGCGAAGGTAGGCAGTCGCCTAGGGCGCCATACCTCTGCCTGCCACTAGGGGGCGCAGGTATGGAGCCGACTCAAGAGCTGAGCCGGATCCATACAGAGCAGGTGCCCGCCAGTCACTGCTGCCACCTTCATAAAGCAGAAGGGGCAGCAGTTTACCTTCACCCCCCCTGCTCCCTCCCTGGGGGGGGTCAGGGAGGGAGCAGGGGCAGCAGTTTGCAGTGCGCATGGGAGGTTGAACACCCTGCTCACCTCCCTGAGCTCTTATGACAGCCTCGTGTCACATGACAGGAAGCTGCCAGAGCTGTGCATGCTGGGGAGAGTGGGCGGAGCTTTGGCTCCCTCTCCCTAACACAGAGTGTGGATATAAGAAGATGGGCAGCTCTCCTGACTGGTGAGTGCTTACTAAGTGGGGGAAGAATTAATGCAGGGGGAGAGATGAACTTAAGCAGAGGGGGAGATGAACTGAAGACCTGGAGAAGGAGAGACGAACTGGCTAGCCGGAGGAGAGAGACGAACTGGAGCCGAGAGGAGAACGACCGAACTGAAGCCGGAGGAGAGAGAGACCAAGAAAACTGAGAAGCCGAGAGGAGATGAACGAACCCTGTGAGCCGGAGAGGAGAGACAACTGTGAGCCGATGATTAGAGAGATGAAACGAAACTGGAGCCGGAGGAAATGAAGACAGAACTGGGGAGCACGGAGGAGGAGAGACTAACGGGGGTGAAAGCCAAAGGGAAAGGAAAAGGAGAGATGAACTGAAGCCAGAGGAGGAGAGATGAACTGAAGCCAGAGGAGGAGAGAAGAACTGAAGCCAGAGGAGGAGAGATGAACTGAAGCCAGAGGAGGAGAGACGAACTGAAGCCAGAGGAGGAGAGACGAACTGAAGCCAGAGGAGGAGAGACGAACTGGAGCCAGAGGAGGAGAGACGAACTGAAGCCAGAGGAGGAGAGATGAACTGAAGCCAGAGGAGGAGAGACGAACTGAAGCCAGAGGAGGAGAGACGAACTGAAGCCAGAGGAGGAGAGACGAATCCAGAATAGGAGAACGGAGCCAGGAGGAGAGACGAACTGGAGCCAGAGGAGGAGAGACGAACTGGGGGGAGCCGGAGGAGGAGAGAAAGAACTGAAAGATCCAGAGGAGGAGAGACCGAGTCAAAAAAAGGAAAGAACTGAGCCAGAGGAGGATAGCCGAACTGGAGCCAGAGGAGGAGAGACGAACTGGAGCCAGAGGAGGAGAGACGAACTGGAGCCAGAGGAGGAGAGACCAACAGGAGCCGGAGGAGGAGAGACGAACTGGGGCAGAGGGGGGAGAATAATTAATGCAGGCACCATTTTTTTGGGAGGAAGGGCACCATTTTTAAGGAGGAAGGGGGGCGCCTTTGGCCGTATTTGCCTAGGGCACCAAAATGCCTTGTCCTGGCCCTGCTCATCAGTGACAAAATCTGCAGCAGATCTGACGCATATGACAGTATCCTAATCCACCACAGATTTTCCATGGTGTACCCGTCTTGTGTGAACATACCCTAAATACTGCACTTGCCGTGTAAGTAACAAGTTCCTATAATACGACGAGGCACCAGCCGTGCACTAGTATCTGGAGTTCACTGAACTGCTTATGTTGATTGGCTGCCAAAAAGCCGACTGCAGATTCTGCGGTTGCTAATTGTGGTAAGGTAGTTGGACAAGCTAAAGATTTCTAGTAGCTGCCATCAGTTCTGACTCACAGCTTCTTATTGCATCTGGGCATAATAGTCAAAGATCCCAGCTCACATGTAAATCATGTAGCTTTGGCATCCCGAAGACATGGAGGTCCAGATGCTCAGTGCAGAAAACTGCCTTGTGTGTGCGATACTTGTCAAGCTTGTATCTTTTGTCCCAGGAGGGTAATGAGAGACTGGAGCGGAGACAAAATACAAACATTTCCTGGGGGGAATTGTATTGTGTGAATAAAGAAGTCAAGACTAATTGCTTCTAAGTTACTAAGTTATAAACTTGACAAAATACTGCCGCTTATTTCCCTGTGCGCTGTATGTTCATGGACTCTGCTTAAGGAGCCATACCCTCTATGCATGGAGGCAATGAACATTTCTATGTAAATATGGGGGTAGATTAACAGGTACCCTGTTTCCCCCGAAAATAAGGCAGCGTCTTATATTAATTGTTGCTCTTAAAGATGCTGTGTCTTATTTTCAGGGGGATGTCTTATTTTTTCACAAATAAATTATAGCATGCTATACTAGTGTGTGTGTATATATATATCTTAAAGTTTAGAGTCACAAACCATAGGATATATGTATGTAAAGGACATTTTATGGCAGCTGCAATGACTTATCTCAAAGGATAGCAAATGTGACATGCTGGGACTTGTAGAACTAGAAGTGCCAGCATGCCCCATAAGCCATCCTGTGAGATGTGTGTGTAAGTATCATTGCTCTGTTCCCCCTCCCATCCCTCACTTACTTGTACACTTTCTGTCTCTTGTCCTGGGATGTTCGGGACCTGTGGTGACATCACAGTCACATGACCTCCCTGCACAGATCCTTTAACACTCAGGTGCTACAATAATATGTCCCAGGGACGTTTCTTGGGGTGAGCGGGGCTTGGGAACACCCGCCCCGCCTCCCCCCTCCATTCTCTCTGCCCACCCTTAGTGACTCTTAGGCTCCCTGTGTATGGGGAGCTGCAGCAATGATTTCCACTATGTCTTATTTTCGGGGGGTGCCTTATATTAGGGAATTCAACAAAATCTCTGCTATGTCTTACTTTCGGGGAAACATGGTAGTGTCCGATCCAGCTCCAGCAGTAAACCATAAATCTTTATCGAATCCATGATAAAAAAGGGAAAATATTAAAAATGTAGATTCTCCAAATGAAATATGCTAAAGCGTTTCAGGTGAAATTCCACCTTTAGTCGTAGCCACGCAGCAGGAGATCCGGGTACCGTGTCTGGTGAGCTGTTTTCAACAATTACATGGGGGCAGATATACAGTGGGGGAAAAAAAGTATTTAGTCAGCCATCATTTGTGCAAGTTTTCACACTTAAAAAGATGAGAGAGGCCTGTAATTGACATCATAGGTCGACCTCAGCTATGAGAGACAGAATGAGAAAACAAATCCCGAAAATCACATTGTCTGATTTGGAAAGAATTTATTTGAAAATTATGGTGGAAAATAAGTATTTAGTCAATAACAAAAGTTAATCTCAATACTTTGTTATTTATCCTTTGTTGGCAATGACCGAGGTCAAACGTTTTCTGTCTTCACAAGGTTGGCACACACTGTTGCTGGTATGTTGGCCCATTCCTCCATGCAGATCTCCTCTAGAGCAGTGATGTTTTGGGGCTTTCGCTGGGCAACACGGACTTTCAACTCCCTCCCAAGGTTTTCTATGGGGTTTAGATCTGGAGAGTGGCTAGGTCACTCCAGGACCTTGAAATGCTTCTTACGAAGCCACTCCTTCGTTGCCTTAACTGTGTGCTTGGGATCATTGTCATGCTGAAAGACCCAGCCACGTTTCATCCTAAATGCCCTTGCTGATGGAAGGAGGTTTGCACTCATGATACATGGCCCCATTCATTATTTCATGTACACGGATCAGTCGTCTTGGTCCCTTTGCAGAGAAACAGCCCCAAAGCATGATGTTGCCACCCCCATGCTTCACAGTAGGTCTGGTGTTCCATGGATGCAGCTTGGCATTCTCTCTCCTCCAAACACGACGAGTTGTGTTTCTACCAAACAGTTCTACTTTGGTTTCTTCTGACCATATGACATTCTCCCAATACTCTTCTGGATCATCCAAATTTTTTCTACCAAACTTCAGACGGGCCCGGACATGTACTGGCTTAAGCAGGGGGACACGTCTGGCACTGCAGGATCTGAGTCCCTGGCAGTGTAGTGTGTGACTGATGGTAGCCTTTGTTACGTTGCTCCCAGCTCTCTGCAGGTCATTCACTAGGTCCCTCCGTGTGGTTCTGGGATGTTTCCTCACTGTTCTTGTGATCATCATCCCACGGGGTGAGATCTTGCATGGAGCCCCAGATGGAGGGAGATTATCATTGCTCTTGTATGTCTTCCATTTTCTAATTATTGCTCCCACAGATAATTTCTTCACACCAAGCTGCTTGCCTATTGCAGATTCAGTCTTCCCAGCCGGGTGCAGGGCTACAATTTTGTTTCTGGTGTCCTGCGACAGCTCCTTGGTCTTCACCATAGTGGAGTTTGGAGTGTGACTGTTTGAGGTTGTGGGCAGGTGTTTTTTATACTGAGAAGTTCAAGCAGCAGCCATTACTACAGGTAATGAGTGGATGACAGAGGAGCCTCTTAAAGAAGAAGTTATAGGTCTGTGAGAGCCAGAAATCTTGCTTGTTTGTAGGTGAGCAAATACTTATTTTCCACCATAATTTGCAAATAAATTCTTTCCAAATCAGATAATGTGATTTTCGGGATTTGTTTTCTCATTTTGTCTCTCATAGTTGAGGTCGAGCTATGATGTGATTTACAGGCCTCTCTCATCTTGTTAAGTGGGAGAACTTGCACAACTGGTGGCTGACTAAATACTTTTTTTCCCCACTCTAGAAATGGAGTCAATACTTACACAGTAAAAACTTAAACTAGACAGTCTTTAAATGTTCCAAATTTATCATAGCATTAATAAATCAGGCGCATGTTAACCTAAGCCTAATCTAGGTTTACACCTTCTGTTGATTGGCTTACTTCATCCACCAAAAATTTTCTAAAGGACACCTCTTTCCTTAAAGCCATACCACTTTTGTTAAATGAGGTGCAGAAGTGTCTAAAAAAATAATAATAAATGTGGTGTAAAGCTTGTACGCCAGTATTTTGATACAAATTGGAGCAGAACTGGACCAGAACTGGTATATAGCCTAATACCCGACCAGCTAGGAGCTTGCTTCCACTAAGTATCGTGCTTCAGTTTTAAGTAGGTTGCCTGACCTCCCCAACATGTTTCACCAGCAAGCTGGCTTCATCAGGGGATAGAGGTCCGGTGAAACATGTTGGGGAGGTCAGGCATTACATTTTAATTTGTGATTTTCTACCTTTTTTTCTGTGTTTCCAGCTGCAGAGGGTTTCACAAGGAAACCTTATATGCTTCATGCCCATCAGATTAGGGACGACTTCCCAAGTAAGATGTTTTGGATCCTACGATAGGGTTGTAATAATGGTTGCAGTAGGTGCAACTGTAGCTGAAGTGTGGAAACCTCCTGTAGGTTTCCTTCCACCAGCATGACCCTAGAGCACGGGTCTGCAACATCGGCTCTCCAGCTGTTGGGAAACTACAACTCCCATCATGCATTTATATAATCTGTATCAGTGGGCATGATGTAGTTTCCCAACAGCTGTAGAGCCAACGTTGCAGACCCTTGCCATAGAGCCTGCATTAGTGGTTCCAGATGTAATGCAGGCAGATGATGTCTCCTTGGGGCCTGACACCTCCATGAAATAACAGAACCTGTAAAGTAATATACCTACCCACTCCACTAGCAACAGCTGAGCTGCCCTATCTGTGCCTACCAGACAATAGATCTGCCCCTTTGCCCTCCTGACTGCATTTTCCCACAATGGGCATCTTTTGAAAATAATAATGCTGTGGGTTTGCTGGGGATTGCTGTCCAACCGAAACACATACCTGTGAAGAGATGAAGAAAAACTTGATCAGATGGTAGTAGGGAGGTGTGCTCGATCAGTTTCTGTCATATTTCTAAAGCTATTCTACACAGCCAGAGATCAGCAAGAAGAAGCAGTAAAACATATGTGTGACTCTGGTGGACTGAAATGAGCTTTGAGCATGAATTCATTTTCAGGTTAAGACTGGATCTAAATAAAAGTGAATCTAGTTTATCCTGCTCTTTCGAAAGCAGGATCTGATCGAGGGAGAGAAGATGAGCTCTGTGATATATAGGGTTATATGATAGAGGAGAGAAGCTGAGTTCTGTGATATATAGGGTTATATGATAGAGGGAGAGAAGCTGAGCTCTGTGATATATAGGGTTATATGATAGAGGAAGAGGATCTGTGCTATAATATATATGGTTATATGGTAGAGGGAGAGAAGCTGAGATCTGTGATATATAGGGTTATATAATAGATGACGAGAAGCTGAGCTCTGTGATTTATAGGGTTATATGACAGAGGGAGAGAAGCTGAGCTTTGTGATATATAGGGTTATATGATACAGGAGAGAAGCTGAGCTCTGTGATATATAGGGTTATTTGATAGAGGAGAGAAGCTGAATTCTGTGATATATAGGATATATGATAGAGGAGAGAGAAGCTGAGCTCTGTGATATATAGGGTTATATGATAGAGGAGAGAAGCTGAGTTCTGTGATATATAGGGTTATATGATAGAGGAGAGAAGCTGAGCTCTGTGATATATAGGGTTATATGATAGAGGAGAGAAGCTGAGCTCTGTGATATATAGGGTTATATGATAGAGGGAGCAGAGCTAAGCTCTGTGATATATAGGGTTATATGATAGAGGGAGAGAAGCTGAGCTCTGTGATATATAGGGTTATATGATAGAGAAGAGAAGCTGAGCTCTGTGATATATAGGTTATATGATAGAGGAGAGAAGCTGAGCACTGCGATATATAGGGTTATATGATAGAGGGAGAGAAGCTGAGCTCTGTGATATATAGGGTTATGTGATAGAGGAGAGAATCTGAGCTTTGTGATGTATAGGGTTATATGATAGAGGAAGAGAAACTGAGCTTTGTGTTATATAGGGTTATATGATAGAGGGAGAGAAGCTGAGCTCAGTGATATATAGGGTTATATGATGGGGAAAGGACCCGAGCTCTGTGATATATAGGGTTATATGATAGAGGGAGAGAAGCTGAGCTCTGTGATATATAGGGTTATATGATAAGAGGAAGAAGAGCTAAACTCTGTGATATATAGGGTTATATGATAGAGGGAGAGGAAGTGAGCTCTGTGATATATAGGTTATATGATAGAGAAGAGAAGCTGAGCTCTGTGATATATAGGGTTATATGATAGAGGAGAGAAGCTGAGCTCTGTGATATATAGGGTTATATGATAAAGGAGAGAAGCTGAGTTCTGTGATATATAGGGTTATATGATAGAGGGAGAGGAGCTGAGCTCTGTGATATATAGGGTTATATGATAGAGGGAGAGGAGCTGAGCTCTGTGATATATAGGGTTATATGACAGAGGGAGAGAAGCTGAGCTCTGTGATATATAGGGTTATATGATAGAGGAGAGAAGCTGAGCTCTGTGATATATAGGGTTATATGATAGAGGAGCTGAGTTCTGATATATATAGGGTTATATGATAGAGGGAGAGAAGCTGAGCTCTGTGATATATAGGGTTATATGATCGAGGGAGAGGAGATGAGCTCTGTGATATATAGGGTTATATGATAGAGGAGAGAAGCTGAGCTCTGTGATATATTGGGTTATATGATAGAGGAGAGGAGCTGAGCTCTGATATATAGGGTTATATGATAGAGGAGAGAAGCTGAGCTCTGTGATATATAGGGTTATATGATAGAGGAGAGAAGCTGAGCTCTGTGATATATAGGGTTATATGATAGAGGAGAGAAGCTGAGCTCTTTGATATATTGGGTTATATGATAGAGGAGAGGAGCTAAACTCTGTGATATAGTTATACAGTATCTCACAAAAGTGAGTACATCCTTCACATTTTTGTAAATATTGTATTGTATCTTTTTATGGGACAACACTGAATATATGACACTTTAATACAATGTAAAGAAGTCAGTGTAAAGCTTGTGTAACAATGTAAATTTGGTGTGTACTCAAACTAACTCATCACACAGCCATCAAATGTCTACACTGCTGGCAACAAAAGTGAGTACACCCCTAAGTGAAAATGGACATATTGTGGCCAAAATGTCAATATTTTGTGTGGCCACCATTAGTTTCAGGCACTGCCTTAACTCTCTTGGACATGAATGTCACTAGAGCTTCACATGTTGCAGCCACTGGAATCCTCTTCCCTCCTCCCTGATGACATCACGGAGCTGGTGAATGTTAGAGACCTTGCGCTCCTCCACCTTCCATTTCAGGAGGCCTCACAGACACTTAATAGGGTTTAAGTCTGGAGACATGCTTAGGGATTCTGGTAGACCGAGAAGATGTATTTTCAGGGCCCTCTTAAAACTGTGAGTGTGCCTGATCGCCCGCGGTAGCATGTTCCAGAGAACTGGTGCAGCACGTGTGAAATCTTGGAGACGGGCATGGGAGGTTCGGATGATTGATGAGTGTAACCTGATATCAGCAGCAGAGCGGAGAGAGCGGGTCGGGTGGTAGACAGAGATGAGGGAGGTGATGTAGGGGGGTGCAGCGTTGTGGAGAGCTTTATGGGTGAGAGTGATGAGTTCATACTGTATCCTGTACTGAATGGGCAACCAGTGCAGTGACTGACACAGGGTAGAGGCATCAGTATAGTGGCTGGAAAGAAAGATGAGCCTGGCTGCTGCATTCAGGACAGATTGGAGAGGGGAGAGTTTGCAGAGAGGGAGACCGATTAGCAAGGAGTTACAGTAGTCAAGACGAGAAATAATAAGGGCCACAATGAGAGTTTGAGTTGTTTCCACAGTGAGAAATGGACGGATTCTGGAGATGTTCTTGAGGTGCAGGTGACAGGAGCGGGCAAGGGATTGGATATATGGGGAGAAGGTCAGATCAGAATCTAGTATAACCCCCAGACAGCGGGTCTGCTGCCTAGGAGAGATGGTGGTACCACATAAGGAAACAAATAGCAGGAGGGGCTTGGTTAGTAGATGGCGGAAAGACAAGAAGTTCAGTTTTAGTGAGGTTTAGTTTCAGATGAAGAGAGGACATGATGTCAGAGACAGCGGACAGACAGTCACTGGTGTTTTGTAGGAGAGTAGGACTGATGTCACGGGAGGACGTGTATAATTGGGTGTCATCAGTGTAGAGATGGTACTGGAAGCCAAATCTGCTGATGGTTTGTCCAATGGGGGCTGTATAGATTGAGAAGATGAGAGGACCAAGAACGGATCCCTGAGGAACCCCGACAGCAATAGGTAGAGAAGAGGAGGTAGATCCGAAAAAAGAGACACTGAAGGAGCGATCAGACAGGTAAGATGAGAACCAAGCGAAAAGCGGTGTCCTGGAGGCCAATGGTGCTGAGCATGCTGAGGAGGAGGTGGGGATCCACAGTGTCAAACGCTGCAGAGAGATCCAAGAGAAGCAGCAAGGAGTAGTTACCCTGAGATTTTGCTGTTAGGAGGTCATTTGAGACTTTAACTAAGGCAATTTCTGTGGAGTGTAGGGTGCGGAAACCTGATTGCAGCGGGTAAAGGAGAGAGTTAGTAGAGAGATAGCGGATTAGGCGAGAGTAGACCAAGCGTTCCAGGAGTTTAGAGATGAAGGGCAGGTTAGAGACTGGTTGGTAGTTAGTAGCACAGGACGGGTCCAGAGAGGGCTTGTTTAGTAAAGGGGTCATGATGGCGTGTTTGAAGGAAGATGGAAAGATGCCAGTGGAGAGAGAGAGGTTACAGATTGCAGTGAGGTGAGAGATGACAGCTGGAGAAATGGACTGGACAAGGTGGGAGGGAATGGGGTCAGTAGAGCAGGTGGTGGGGCGAGCAAACAGGAGAAGCCTGGACACTTCTTCCTCTGTCGTCGGGTCAAGGGCTGAGAGTAGATTCGAGGACATGCGGGAGGGGATGGGATGGGGATTACTTGGGGACTGAGATATGTTTTGCCGGATATTTTAAATTTTCTCATTGCATTCTTTAGCAGAGGCTTCCTTCTGGGATGACAGCCATGCAGACCAATTTGATGCAGTGTGCGATGTATGGTCTGAGCACTGACAGGCTGGCAGCTGTCATACGTCTTTGTTGAATAGACAATCTCTGGATATGACGCTGAGCACATGCACTTAACTTCTTTGGTCGACTATGTAGAGGCCTGTTCTGAGCAGAAGCTGGCTTGTTAAACCCCTGTATGTTCTTTGCCACCGTGCTGCAGCTCAGTTTCATGGTGTTTTCAATCTTCTTATAGCCTAGGCCATCTTTATATAGAACAATAATTCTTTTTTTCAGATCCTAAGACAGTTCTTTTCCATGAAGTGCCATTTTGAACTTCCAGTGATCAGTATATGGCTATGTTCACATGGCGTAATTGCAGCGCGTACAGTACGGCCGCAATTGCGCTGGGTAATTTGGGAGGCGCGGACCGGCGCGTACTCCAGGGGGGGGGGGGGCGCAGCCGCGACCCCATTACGTGCTTTCTCCGGGATTTGACACATGGTAATTGACTGCATTTCTCCCGCGCGTATAATACATCGTATTGACAGGGGGAGAGAGCGAATCATAATTCTCTCGGAGAACTATGGATTACTGTAATTTTGGCGCGCATCTCACTCGTATTAGAGCGCAAATATGACGCAAAATGCGCTCCGAAATTTGCCCATGTGAACATATCCTGTGAGAGTGATGACATCACATTTAACACACCCGCTCTCCATTTACACCAAAAACCCAGTAACACCAGCGTGGAGGGAAAATGGCAAATTGGGCATAATTTGTCCATTTTCACTTCGGGGTGTGCTCACTTTTGTTGCCAGCAGTACAGACATAGTGGCTTTGTGTTGAATTATTTTGTGGGCACCTCAAATTTACACTGTTATACAAGCTGTACACTGACTACTTTACATTCTATCAAAGTGTCCCATGAAAAGATATAATAAAATTGTAAGGGGTGTACTCACTTTTGTGAGATACTGTATGTATTGTGCAAACCCACTGTAAAATTAGAAACGTTCCCTGCGTTACTATCGATGGATACTTCCGTAACTATCACCATCAACACAGTGGGCATTAACATGTACGAAGCGGCTTAGCTGCCGGGAACGCTCACTCAGCAATTACCATTGGAAGCAGAAAATATTGAATATGTGAACTGAGACAGTTAACATATCTGCATTGTAACAAGATCAGCCTTGTTTTATTCCTTGCTCCAAGTGTTTTGGATGCTGAGACAAAGAAGCAATTCAGATGAAACATGAACTTGTATAATCATTTGGTGAAGTGGAGAGAGCAGCCGGGGAAAAAAATCACAGAACGTTCTCTGAAGACTGAAGATCAGTAGACAAATAGTGTTCCTAGCAGGGACAACGCGTGTACTGGACGCCACAATGTTGTCTTTACCATCTAAGGCTATGTTCACACGGCTTATTTCGGGACGTATTTACGTCTGCAAATACGTCCCGAAATACGTTTCAAATAATGAACAATTAGATTAACATTGATTCCAATGTAAAATACGCCTCGTCATTTACGCAAGGCGTATTTTCGCGACGTATTTGCGGGCGTAAATACGTCCGTAATTACGATCGTAAAATTAAGTCCCCTGTCACTTATTGAGGCGTATTTTGCAATGTAAATCCCCATAGTAAAGAATGGGGAATGTATTTACGACGCGAAATACGTGCCGCACTTTGTGAAACGTATTTGAAACGTATTTCGGGACGTATTTGCGGACGTAAATACGTCCGTAAATACGCCCCGAAATATGCCGTGTGAACATAGCCTGACAGTACTTTTTAACGCTTCGGTGTAGAATCCTGACACTACATATGGGAGCTGGACTATGTAATTGCCCTGCTCAGGCCTAGTTGCTAAAGTAGATTACGCACACAAATCTCCTCATGAGTAGCTTGTGGTTTTATCCTGTTTGGTCGGGTTAAGCAGCCATTATACGCCACGCACGGACTTACTACATAGGGGAAACGTTTACTGGATTGGATTTTTTCCTGCAGTATGAAAAATCAGGTAAGAAGACCATGGCTGGAGATAAGGAGGACAGTATTGGCGGACATTGTTATGGCTTCAAATCTAATGAATGAGAATAGGCAAATATACAAGTTATAGAGTCTGAAGGGCATTCCATGTCTTTGGTGCCATGTGCGCAAAGGATTTTTTTTTTTCCCTTATACCGTGATCTCTCAAGTTACAACAGCCTCAGGATACAATATTTTCAGCAAACCATGGTATATCCTGGGACATTGTATCTTGACACCACATTCATGATACAATGTCACAGACACTGCTGATCTACGGCTCATGTGATTGATTGTAGATCCAATCAATTATCATGAACATATTACAGTGATTGGCGGTCTAGTAGCCTTGTCCACAGTACAGTGCGGTACTACATGTCCTGTACTACTCTTACACGTATTAGTGCAGTGCATGCAGTGATTGGTGGTCTATAGCACCTCTCTACAATACAGTGCGGTACTACATGTCCTGTACAGCTCTTACATGTATTAGTGAGATCCATGCAGTGATTGGTGGTCTAGTAGCCATCTACTACTGCTACATGTTTGTGTGCTCTTACATGTATTGTGGTCATGCAGTGATTGGTGGTCCTATAGCACTCTCTACATACAGTGGGGGTACTACATGTCTGTACAGCTCTACATGTATTAGTGAGATATGCAGTGATGGTGGTCTAGTATGCCACTCTACAGTAAGGCTACATGCTTGTGCTGCTCTTACAGTATTAGTGAGGTGCTGCAGTGATGCGTCTAGACTCTTACAGTACAGAGTGGTACTACGTCCTGTACTGCTCTTACATGTATTAGTGAGGTGCATGCAGTGATTGGTGGTCTAGTAGCGCCTCTCTACAGTACAGTGCAATACTACATGTCCTGTACTGCTCTTACATGTATTAGTGAGGGGCATGCAGTGATGGCGTTAGAGCGTTTCTCTACAGTACTGTGCAGCACTACATGTCCTGTACTGCTCTTACATGTGCCAGGATGAGCGTCTCCTTTGGTCACAAGGTAAGGGGAGCCCTATTATTCTTTTTTTTGTTACATTTGTCTAAATTGTTTAACACCTACACTTACATGGACTAGACATTCTTAAAGAGAACCTGTCACATAGGTTATGCCCACCTTGCTGAGGACAGAACAAGCTAGTGTCAGACCTGCTGGTTCCAGCACTGTGTCCCTTATTCTGTAAGATGCTGTAGTTTTTGTTTATTTAATGATCAAATCTGCAGTTTTCAGCCAGAAGAGTCTTCAAGTGTCTTATGTTTTTTTTCAAACCTTGCCCATATAGGCTAGCCCGCTGAGGCTAGCCTGACCACCTCAACTGACAAACTATTACTTTGAATAGGTAGAAACATGTGAATAACTGTCAGTGGGCGGAGCTAGCCTTTGGTGGGTGGAGCTAACACCTGCTCATGAATAAGATTTGAGCGGTAAATGCTCTAAAACTGCTGCATCTTACAGAATAAGGGGCACAGTGCTGGGAACAGCAGGTCTGACACTAGCTTGTGCTGCCCTCAGCAAGGGGGCATAATCTATGTGACAGGTTCCCTTTAAAATGCACCACATTTATTATAGGGTTGATAAATCCGGTGCATGTTTACACTGTCTTGCCTAACTTTATACCTTCTATTAAAGGAGCTCTCTCACTACATCGATTCCTCTTACCTCATTCCTGTTTTCTCGGTTTCATTTTTGAATTCAATGTTTACTGGCTACTACTGGCCTACAGTGACAAACTGCTGAGGTCTGTAGCTATAACAACCAGTGCTGGCAGCCTATCAGGAGAAATCTAACAAGTCTGTAGCTATAGTGACCTGAGGAGCTGATGCAGCCCATACAAGAGGGGATATCTAGGAATAGGTAGGACACTGTTAATGGACATATATTGCAAAGTGACTTGTTTTTGCAAGATCTTTAACATAAAAAAACAATCAATGCAGTGAGACAACCCCTTTAATTGTTTTAGTTTATGCTGCTAATTGTGATAAAATTTTGCATGTGACGCCACACCCTTATGTCAGGTGAGGATCATAAGTGTCTAAAAACGGTCTAAAAGGCAATAATAAATGTGGTATAAAGTATGCACACCATTTTTTTGTTTTGCTGCAAATTGCGCCACAATTCTGGCACAATTGCCTTAATGAATGCGCCCTGTTGTGTATAAAGTCCATAATCTAAAGAAGCTTCTGTCCTCCGTATAGAAAGTGATGGCCAGCTCCCAGCAGCTCTTTCTGATATTACGTGGAAGGACACACTTTATCTGTATTAGGGGCCATTCACACTGAGGTTTTTTTTTTGTTTTTTTTTCTTCATGTAACACTAGGATACGTTTAGGGGTAGAATCATAGATCATGAGAAACATACACAAACATATGTATTTCTAGGTTTACATCACTGTTATTTAAAACCTAAACACATACATTAATCTGTGTTCATATACTTTTTTTTTTGTACTTAGAAAACGTGTCTGGTTTTAAATATTTTTATGCTTTGTCACAATCACATGATGTAAATAAAAAAATTAAAAAAAAAAATCATATGCGTTAGACATGCAAACGTATGCAATTAAGTTACATGCGTCATTCTTAAACTACAATGTTAAAAATAAATCTATGCAAACATATGCATTTTTTTGCGGGACACAAAAGCATGGTAGAGTAGATGACTTTTTCATGTGCGTCAAAAAAACAGTATGCAAATGCAAGCTATGTAAAATGGAATTCAAAGAAAGGGTGCTTTCACACGGTGCGTTTTTCATGCGTTTTTCAATGCGTTTTTTGTGCAGGAAGGCACAGCAATTAATGCTATACATTGCTGCACAAAAATTGCAGTAAAATTGTGGTAATTACCGCAATTTTTTTTTTTGTGCAGCAATGTACAGCATTAATTGCTGTGCCTTCCTGCCCAAAAAACGCATTGAAAAAACGCCCTAAAAACGCACTGTGTGAAAGCACCCAAAGAAAAGTTCAGCGGCTCACCTCTATTAGCCACATGATACACACCTTGGTTCTTCCTCCTCAGAGAATGTCCAACCTCAAAACACTGCAGGGGCCGCAAGTCCTCAACCCCCGGACACGAACCAAACAAACTGAATGAGTGCGGTCCAGCAAAATGAGGAAAACAGGACAGCTGTGAACAAGGGCAAGATTTGTAATGCCCGAAACGCGTTAGCTTTGCTACGTGCAGTATCTTCACCTTTTTAACCCTCTGTACCTGAAGATAAAATAAAGAAGTCCTGTTTTCCTCATTTTGCTGGACCACATTCATTCAGTTTATGTGAAATGGAGTCAAGTCACAGAGTCACTTTTGAGTATATATTTCAAGCATTATATTCTATGAATATGTCAACCTGTGTGTACGGTTTTAAACTAACCAAAAGTATACGTTGAATGTTTCCCAAACGTGGTATGAACCCAGCTTTAGTTATTTGCTTCATTTTCTTGCATCCTCATTTTGCATTATGTCGATGACAGTTTGGAGTTTTGGTACCAATGACCAGTTTTCTATAGAGCTATGGTTTCAACTTACAATATTCATTGGTTCCAGGATGACCATTATATGTTGGTGGATCACTTTATACAAGCAGAGAAATTCATCCTCTTCTGCAAATATCGAAATCATTTTTTGCTAAATATTGTTTGCATCCAGGACAGTCAGTGAGTAATATTATTCAATTTTTTCAGTATGTCATTTTTTATCTGCCCAATAATGCTGGGGAGCGGAGGGTGTCTGTATTTTGTGTTTTACACCCAGAAAGTGCTGGGCAGCCCACCTGATCTAATAGTATGGGTGTCACTAATAGGTTGTAAGCCAGCATGGTGTACCACACGTATCTGTATTTATGGCATCCTTCTGTATCGCCTTATTTATATGCAACTGTAGTACCAGCAACCACCCCCCTCATGCATTGAGGGTATGTGAGTGGTTGTTCTATTGGTATTTTTGCATTTGTGCAATCGCCCCATGCATTATACTATGGCTTTTCTGCATGCTGGTGTGAACAGGTATTAAGTTAAAGGAGTTGTCTCACTACAGGCTTTCAGCCTACTTCAGTGTGTCTGGCAGCATTGGATTTTTGAATTCAGGGACGTGCTTCTTGTCTGCCTCTTCTCCTCCCCTTCCACCCTCCCCTCAGCACACAGACAGCTCTCCTCCTCTGACTGCAGTAACTTCTATACAGCAGGGGGGAGGGCGAGGGGGTTTGCTGCCAGTTAACCCTGTGTGTGCCTGCCTAGATCTGCTGCTCACTGCTGGATCAGCTACACTGTCAGCTCCACAGAGTCAGGAGACAGCAGGGAGAGGGCTGATCTATGAGTGTGGAGAGGTCTGTGAAGCTGTGTAAGCTAATAACAGAGCAGGGGGGGGGGAATGTAAAGGTTCCTATACCCCCTGCTTAGCATCCAAATCTCCACGGACATCTCAAGCAACAACAAACAAACTCTGTCAGAACAGACACAGGGCAGCTGTGAAGTGTGTTACTATAAACACCATGTGTCACTAATACAGCAGAGCAGGGAGGGATATGAAGCGTTCACATGCCTTCCTGATCTGTTCTATTAGTATAGTCAAAGCTCCACAGACACATCATGATTATAGTAACACACTTCACTGCTGTCACATCGTACTGACCACAGATCAGCCTCAGCTCTGCTCTCCTCAATCTGTGTAAGAAGCAGGAGGGAGCAGGCACACACGGGGTTAATCCACACAGACGCAGAAGCCAGAGCCCTCCCCCTCCCTCCACTACAGAAGCATACTGTGCAGGAGGGGCTCTGTGCTCCTACCTGTATTGAAAAGCTGATGGGTCACCAGCACTGACAGCCAGTGAGATAAAAATTAACAGGTCGGCTGCTATAGGGATTTCAGAAGCTGATGCACTCCTACTACCAGGGATAACTCAAAATCAGTAGGACATTTGTAATGAACATACATTGCAAAGCTGCTTGATTTTTTAAAGATCTTTTAATTAAAACCCAATCATTGTAGCGAGACAACCCCTTTAATGTGCAGTTTTTTGTCATCTAGTTGTTCCCCTGGTGGTGAGGTGTGTGAGCTGCTGCTTAGCAGTTAACTGCACCTGTTTGTTTTTCCCAAGTAGCATATAGGCCAGAGCTGCCTACTGCTGGGTTCAGTCTAGTCCAGCCACTGAGCTGTGAATATGGCCCAAAAATTGCAGTGTTTTTATGAGTAAGTAATGTCCAATTTCTTGTATGAGTAATATTATTCCCTTATTGACCACCAATATGCGTTTTTACAATGGTCAGTAAGGGGCCCTATTCTACAGTGTCGTGTTTTTACTTTCTGGTAGAATAAGTCCTGCATGTATATCCTATGCCGCCCTAAGATTGACATTTGACTGTACTGTGAATGATAGCATAGTTGCCAACTTTTGAAAATGAAAAAGCAGGAGATCCTAGTGGGCGGCGCGCTACGCGCGCCGCGGCAAAGATTTGCATGGGCATGCCCATCTTGTCGGTATGCCACGCCCCTTCAAAAAGCCACACCCCCACTCCACCTAACTGCATAACGGCTTTGGAAGAAAGCCAGGTAGATGCCCTTATAGCCAGGTAGTAACCCCCCAGAAGCAGTAGTTTCCCCCTTTCAGGCAGGAGAGCCCCTTTAGCCAAAAAAAACTTGGGAAAAAACCCCCCCCCCTCCCCAAAACGGGGAGGGAAAAAAAAACAACAAAACCCAAAAAAAACCCCCCCCCCTTAAAAAAATTTCTGGGGGGGGGCCCCCCCCCCTTTTGGTTTTTTGGCCCCCCCCAAAAAAAAAAAAAGGGGGGGGGTTTTTAAAAAAAACCCCCCCCCCCCAAAACAAAAAAATTTTTTTGGGGGGGCCCGGTTTTTTTTTTTTAAAAAAAACCCCCGGGGGGCCCCCTTTTTTTAAAAAAAATTTTTTTTTTTTTTTTTGGGGGGTTCCCCCCCAAAAAAAAATTTTTTTTTAAAAAAAAAATAAGGCCCAAAACCCCCGGGGGGGGTTTTTTTTAAAAATTTTTTAAAAAAACCCCCAAAAAAAGGGGAAAAAAATTTTTTTTTTTTTTTAAAATTTTTTTTTCCCCCCCTTTTTTTTTTTAAAGGGAAAGGGCCCTTTTTTTTTTGGGTTTTTGGGAAAATTTTGGGTTAAAACCCGGGGTTTTCCGGGGCCCCTTTTTTTTTGGAAAAAAAAATTTTAATTTTTTTTTTAAAAAGAAGGGCCCCCGGGGGAAGGGGGGCCCCCCCTTTTTTCCCCCCAAAATTTTTTAAAAGGGGGTTTCCCCCCCCATTTCCCCCCTTTTTTTTTTAAAAAACCCCGGGGTTTTTTTCCCCCGGTTAAATTTTTTTGCCCCAAAAGGGGGGGTTTTTTAAAAAAAGGTTTTTAAAAGGGGGGGTTTTTGGGGGGGGGTTTTTTTTTTAAAAGTTCCCCCAAAACCCGGGGGGGCCCAAGGGGGGGGGGGGCCCCCCCCTTTTTTTAAAATTTTGTTTGGGGTTTAAGGGTTTTTTTTAAATTCCCCCTTTTTTTTTTTTTAAAAAAAAAAGGGGGGAAAAAAATTTTTTTTAAACCCCCTTTTTAAAAATTTTTTTTTTTTTTAAAAAAAAATTTTCAAAAAAAATTTTTTTAAAACCTTAAAATGTTTTAAAAAGGGGGGGGGGGGGGGGGGGGGGAAAAAGGGGGCCCCCCCCCAAAAACCCCCCCCCCCCAAAAAGGGGCCCCCGGGGGGGGGGGGGAAACGGAAAAAAAGGGGGGGGGGGGGGGGCCCCTTTTTTCCCCAAAAATTTTTGGGGGGGGAAAAACCCCAAAACCCCCCCACCCCCGGGGGGGGGGGGAAAAAGGGGGGGGCCCCCCTTTGGGGGGGGCAAAAAGGGGGGGGCCCCGGGGGAAAAAACCCCCCCAGGGGGAAAAAAACCCAAAAACCCCCCCCCAAAAAAAAAAAATTTTTTTTTTTTCCTTTTTTTTGGAACGGAAAAAAATTTTTTGGGGGGGGGGAAATTTTGCCCGGTCCCCCCAAAAAATTTTTTTTTTAAAAAATTTTAAAAAACCCCCGGGGCCCCCCTTTTTTAATTTTTTTAAAAAGGGGTTTTAAAACCCTTTTTTTAAAAAACCCCCCAAAAAATTTAAAAAAAACCCAAAAAAAAAAAACCCCTTTATGATTTGGGTTTTTTAAAAAAAAAAAACCCCTTTTTTTTTAAAAACCCCTTTTTTTAAAAATTTTTTAAAAATTTTGGGGGCCCCAAAAAATTAAAAAAATTTTAAAAAATTTTTTTTTTTTTTAAAAAAAAATTTTTAAATTTAAAAAAAACCCCCCCCCCCCTTTTTTTTAAAAAAAAATTTTTTTAAAGGGGAAAAAAAAAAAGGGGAAAAAAAATTTTTTTTTTAAAAAATTTTTAAAAAAAAATTTTTTTTTTCCCCCCAAAAAAATTTTTTGGGGGAAAAAAAAAATTTTTTAAAAAAATTTTTTTTTTTTTCCCCTGGGGGTTTTTTTTTTTTTTAAAAAAAAATTTTTTTTTGGGGGAAAAAAAAAACAAAAAAAAAAAAAAAAACCCCCCCCCCAAAAAAAAAAAAAAAAAAATTGAGGAAAACAGAGCGTTTTTTTTTGGGAGAAATGTACAGGATTTAAAATTTTTGGGGCCCCTTTTAGCATAAAAAAATACATTTTGGAATTCAAAATGCAGAAAGGGCCCCATACACTGGGTCATTTCTCCCAGGCCCTTGCAAGGGCCTTTCATGTTTCCTTTTCATCAGAAAAAGAAGTGCAAACAGCAAGCCCCCGACCAGTAAGCTTCCGGTCCCTGTCTAAAGTAAACTTTTTTAAATAAAATAAGGGTATGTAAAAAAAGCTGTAGCCCCTCGCCGGCTTCCCCTTTTTTTAATAAAATAAATTTAAAAAGTGATTAAAAAACCCATTTTGGAGGATCCCCCGTCAAAATTTCATCGTGGCAAAACCCCCTTTTAAAAACCCTTTCCCCCCTCATATTTGGGAAACCTTGGGAGACAGGGGCCAAAAAAAGGAATGGCTTTATAGAATGCCCTTAAAAAGCCCTAACCCCCTTTGGTCACCTGAACTCCTGGGGGTGGAAAACATTTTCCCGGTTTCCCCGGAATTTTTTTTTACCAAAAATTAAAAAAAAATATAATTTTAAAAATCGCTTTTTCCGAATGATAAAAACGGAAAAAATAAAACTTCCCCCTGCTAAAAAAAAAGCCCTTCGCTCAGGTTCCCATGGGCTGAAAAAAAAAGAAGGTTTTTTTTTGTTTGGCAGAAAATGGTGCTGCAGCGCAAACGCATAAAAAACACTTTTTTTTTATTAAATGTAATGAAAACATTAAAAAAATTTTTGGGATCTAAAAAACATCCTAATTTTGCCCGAATACAAAATAATTAAATTTAATTTTTGCCAAACGGTGAACTCCATAAAAAAAACCCCACAAAAATGGTGCAGTTACGTTTTTTTCACATTCCACGTTTACATAAAAAATTTTTTTTCGGGGATTTCTCGAGTTGTAAATCAGCGGCACCATTAAAAAAATTCTTGTTCCCACCCCCCCAAAAAAAAAAAGGGGAGAGATTTTAATTTTAGGGGGCCCCTTTTTTTCACTGGGGCAAAACCCCTTTAAAAGGGAATGTTTAATCACAAAATGACCATTGGTTTTTAAATCATTGTTTTTTATGCTAGACCCATTTTTTTAGGAATTTTTGGTTGTGTATTTTTAATTTTTTATATTGGTATAATTATTTTTTTAAAATTCCTAAAATCATGCAGGGTTTTTATTTGGTTTAATTGGGCCCCTAATAATTTTGTCCCGATACTTTTTGTTCTTTTAGAGAAAACCCTTTTTAAACAGTCCCCCTCTTTTCAGCCCCAGGCAAGATTACACTAAAAGGGTGACCCCAATGTTTAAATAAACAGGGTTTCCCCCAGTCCCCCAATTTGGAAATAGTCCCCCCGTTCACCCCTCTTTCCCCCTTTTCCCCGCACACGGCTTTTTTTCCAAGGGCAAAAGAAGGGAATTTCCCAGAAAAACCCCTCCTATAGAAGTCAATGAGACCCCGAGTTAGTCTTAAAGGGGTTGTCCTTTTTTAATAGCTTTCTTTAGCCTCTGTCTGTTTAATGGGGTTTTAATTGGGGGGGCGGGGTAGCTTTTCTCCCCTCTTTCCCCCCTCCCTTTTTCCCCCCCTCCCCTCAGCCCCACAGGCACCCTATCCCCCCCCCAAAACTTCTATACAGGCAGGGGGTTTGTTTGCCAAGATTTTAAAAAACCCTTTGGGGTTGTCCCTTTCCCAGGGGAGGTTTTTATTGAGGGGGCAAATTTGGGGGCGGGAACAGAGGGGGCAAGTTTTCCCTATACCCCCGGGCTTAGTTTACAATTTTTTCCCAAACTTTCCCCCCAGCAAAAACCCAAAAAAAAACCCCCCTCAAACAGGGCAGGGAAGCGAAAAGTTTTTATGGGAATGTGTCCCTAGAAACGGGCACTGCTTTAAACCCTTTTCACAATCTTTATAGTTAATTTAAATTTATAGTTACAGCTCCACGACATCAGGGTTTTATAGAAACCCACACGGGGTACTTTTGGGTGTCAAAATCTTTTTGATCGGGCCAAAATCTCTGCTCAACCCTGTGAAAAGAGAGCAGGAGGAAGGGAAGGCACCCAGGGTTTTTAATTCCAGGCAGCACAGACACAGAAGCCAGAGCCCTCCCCCCCCCCTTTCCAAATTCAAAGAAATTCGTGCGGGAGGGGCTCTCTTGCTCCTAACTGTATTCAAAGGTGATAAATCATTCGGGCCCTGAAAAGCCAGTAAGATAAGGATCAACGGGGTGGGGGGCCCGGGCTATAGAAATTTGAGAAGTGAGGGGCATCCTTTTGAACGGGGCTAGTTAAAAAATCAGAAAGGGACATTTTTAATGAACATATTTTTGAAAGCTGTTTTTTTTTTTAAAAAGATCTTTTTTTTAAAAACCCCAAATCATTGTCAACAAGAAACCCCCTTTTTGGGCTCATATGCCCCATAAAGCTGCGGGTAAAAGCATCTCTCAAAATTCCCTGTTTAAAAGCAGTTCGGGCAAAAAATGGCCGACCCCAATAATCATATACGGGACACCCAAGAAAAATTGAAAACCTAATTTGAAAATAAAAAGGGTTGAAGAAAAGAAATTTTATACTGTAAAACCCAGAGTTTTGGGTTTTACTTAGTAAAAAAAAAATTGAAAGCAGATGCCCCTTTTTTAGACCCCTAAAAATTTGTATTTTTTTTAAAAAAAAAATGTATAAAAAATTAATGAAAAAAATATGTTTTGGGTTGAAATTTCCGTTCAATCGTTTTTGATTTTTAAAAAAAAAAACTAAGTGAAACCAAGATGGTGCCCGCCTGCAGCAGTTTGCAGCTTATGTAATAATTTTGTCTGTCTTCCAACAGCGCTTCTATAAGAAAGCCGCAGCATTTGTGCTCCGAGCAGTCGCCAAACATTCCCCTCAGTTAGCTCAGTCAGTGGTGGATTGTGGAGCGGTGGATGCCCTGGGGGCGTTTGGGCCCAAAGATTTTTTTACCCCGGGGTTTAAAAGGGAAACGGCTGCCTGGGTCTTGGCTTAAAGTCCCCCCCAACATAACGCAGGTAGGGGCCCCAAAAGTTTATTTCTTGTGCAAAGGCCCCAGTTTTTTCGTGAAAAAGTTTCAAAAGCTTTCCAAAAATGATTCACAACAGACCAGGCTGCTGCTGTTTAACGTAATGATGGTCTGCACCGACCTGTGCGCCATGTTCTTTATCAGTGGCTTAAGCTGAAAGTTGCTTATAAATACAGATTAGAAAAGTGAAGGATAGAGAATGATATAATAAAGTCCAACGCATCCGGTCATGCTTGGAAAAAACTGGACTGGTTGTGTTGACTGTCCATACACCTCAACCTAAATGATCAATAAAAGGAAACTTTAAAGGATCATACAAAAAGCCAAAGCGAAGCATACGGCCCTTGTATAATAACTTATGCGGAATTCTTTACAGTTCTTGTCATCACATGCATCTTTGGCCGTGTTCACACGGCTTATTCCCGACGGATTTGTGAGCCGTATTGAGCTCACAAATCCGCCGTGAATAAGGGGTGGCCGGGGGGCGGGCCGGAGTGCGGCGGGGGCGCCGCTCCCGGCCCCATAGACAATGCATTGTTTACGGCGCATCCGCGCCGTAAATAATGTGCATGTCACTTTCTCCCCCCGTGACGGATTTGCCGAGCGGGGAGGAGCGACGGATTCCACTGTTCTCTATGAGAGCAGTGGATTACCGTAATGACAGGGACGGATTGGCGCCGTACTGAAGCGCAAATCCGGCGCGGAGTACGGCGCCAATCCGTGCCCAAATAAGCCGTGTGAACGAGGCCTTTGCGGTTCCTATATAGCGCATGGTTACTAATAAACCTGTAAATATGGCTTCACTGTGTTTTTCTTTTTATGTGTTCGTTTTTTTTTTTTTATAATACCAGGTATAAAGGTTTTCTCATATGTTGTCATACTCACTTAGTTTGAGCTACATTGCTCTACTATGTTTACTCCAGGTATGTCTGATTTTATCACTGTGTATGTTTTATAAGGATGTTACCATGTTTGTTTAGTTTTATTAGGTTGTCTCCAAGTACTGTATATCTAGTTTTATTAGGTTACCAACATGTATATTTGGTTTTATTAGGTTATCACCGTATGTGTCTAGTTTCATGAGGTTATCACCATGTATATATCTAGTTTTATTAGGTTATCACCATGTATATATCTAGTGTTCTTAGGTTATCACCATAAATGTTTGGTTTTATTAGGTTACCATCATGTATATCTAGTTTTATTATTATATCTTGTTATCACCATGTATGTCTGGTTTTATTAGGTTATCACCATGTATATATCTAGTGTTCTTAGGTTATCACCATGTATGTCTGGTTTTATGAGGTTATCACCATGTATATATCTAATGTTATTAGGTTATCACCATATATCTTTGGTTTTATTGGGTTACCACGATGTATGTATGGTTTTATTTGGTTACCACCATGTATAGCTAGTTTTATTAGGTTATCACCATGTATGTCTGGTTTCATGAGGTTATCACCATGTATATATCTAGTGTTATTAGGTTATCACCATATATGTTTGGTTTTATTATTATATCTAGCTTTATTAGGTTACCACCATATATATCTAGTTTTATTATTATATCTAGTTTTATTAGGTTATGACCATGTCTGTCTGGTTTTATTAGGTTTTCACCATGTAGGTCTGGTTTTATTTGGTTATTATCATGTATATCTAATGTTATTAGGTTATCACCATATATTTCTGGTTTCATGAGGTTATCATTGTGTATGTCTGGTTGTATTAGCTCATCACCATGCATGTGTGATTTCAAGAGGTGATTACTGTGTGTGCCTGATTTTCTGTGCCTTTCATATGTTGCCAACATAACTGGTGGGTTTCTTATCCCATGGCTGGACCATTGTCAAAGTTTCCATTACATTGATTAGCTTTAAACATATAGACAAGTGTAAAGAAATAGTATTACCAAATATATTGCTATTCTGATTTTGCTTCCTTGCAAAGCTAGAACAGTTCTTATTTCCTGCTTGTGTACACAACCTTCACTAAGTTACCAACCACCTTTTTCTGCTCTAGCAGTGGCTGACGACCTTCCCTAACAACCTTGACCAGGATGGTGACATCACTCCCTGATGTATCTTAGCAGCACAGGAGCTTGTATATCTTTGTTATATTTAACCCTTTACAGCTCTGTAGCCTTGTGCTTTGCTGTCTAAATCTATCCATCATCAATGTTCCTCTGACAGGCTCAGCTAGAGATAACAGAGCTGCAATGTCAGTCAGTGCTGTAGAACCGCCTACAGCCTGAAAAGGAAGTGTGAGTCTGAAGCTGGCGTTGAAGAGCAGGTTCTGTGAAACCACCAGATGAGAAAACTCCTTTAAGTACTTAGTACGTTTTGTGTCACCTCTATTTAAACATAGATTGTACCCAGATGACAACAGAAGTATGAAAACAGTTATAATCAAAAGGCTTGTATATTCATTAACTGTATTCATCAGTGTGTTTACAGCTCTGGAAAAAATTAAGAGACCACTGCACAGTTTTCTAAAACTCAGCCTCTCTACGTGTCTGACGGTCAATCCATTCCAGTGTCAGTTGAATTCCAACCACAGTCCACCTCATTCTACTTAATGTGCTTCTGATTAGGTGATCACCAAATCTTATTTAATGAAGGAAAGTATAAAAAACGCTGCCGTGGTCTTCACAATCCTCTTGCAATAGGACAAGCTGAATGGCAAAACAAGTGCTAGGAATAGGCCAAAAAGAATTTGAATGAAAAAAATCATGGTTATTCCACCAAATATTGATTTCTGAACTCTTCCTGACTTAAAAAGTTAGTCTTATTGTTTCTAAAGAAATATGAACTTGTTTTCTTTGCATTATTTGAGGTCTGATAGCTCTGCTTCTTTTTTGTTATTTTGAAGATTTCCTTTTACTGCAAATAAATACAAAATTTTTTGCTTTGAATTTCGGTAGAATTTCGGAATGTCAGTAGTTTATATAATAAAATAACAATGTACGTTTTTCTCCAAAAATTTACCATTGAAGAGAAAAATCAGAGAAACTGAAAATTTTGCAGTGATCTCTTAATTTTTTCCAGAGCTGCGGGACAACACAGTGACTAATTGGTAAGCACTGTTGCCATTCAGCGCTAGGGTCCTGGCTTTAAATCCAACCAAAGGCAACATTTGCATCGCGCTTGTATACAGTATCCTCCCCAAATGTTATACTGACTGGAAATAAAACACAATGTGGTAGATTAGTCTACACAGCAATGTTAAAATGACGTCCAAAATCCCTAATAGGATTTTTGCCAGTATTCAGCCGTTAGGCATAAGACACTGCAATACAGAAATATTGCAGTGTATTGTATGAGCAATCAGAGGAATGCACACTACAAAAAAAAAAAAAGTTAAAAGTTTTAAGTAAAAGCTCGTGGGAAGATTTTTTTATACAAAATTCCTTATTGTTGGAAATGGAATTAAGTAAAAAAGAAGTGCTCAAAAGGTCCTGTTTAGCCCAAAATTGTATCAATGTAAACATAAGCTCTTGCAGAAAAACAAGCCCTCACACCTCTCCTTCAACATTATAGTATCAGAGTTATAGTTCTCAAGATATACAGACACAAAAAAATTTTTTAGTGCTTTATTTTGCAAAAGAAGTAAAAGAAGTAGAGCTGTTTAAACTTGGCATTACTGTAATCGCACTGACTTGCAGCCTAAATATGTTATAATGTCATTTTACCATATGTTGAATAAAAGTGAAACCCCCACAAAAAGAAATGTTTAAAAAGTTATTCAAAATGGTGCACTTGAAAAGGGCAGCTCGTCCTGCAAACACCAAGCACAAGCCAGGTACACTAAAGTCAAAAATAGACTGCATCCTCAAGGGGCAAGTCACTAGATATTGTAGGCTGCTTGGGGTACTTTCACACATCGCAGTTTTGGTGCAGTTTTTCGCTCCAATTAAACTGCCTTTATTACCAGCAAGCTTCTGTCACTTATCTAAACTGTTTGGAAAGTGAGTAATCCATTAGTGTTTGTAATCCAGAAGACTTCAATCACAGTCATTGCTTAGCTACCTGGAACAACTTTCCGAACAATTTAGAAAACTGCAAGAAGCTTGCTGGTAATAGAAGCAGTTAAATGGAGCGCAGTTAAAACGGCACCAAAACTGCGCTGTGTGAAAGCTCCCTTAGTTTAGAGAGCAATCAATTGATCTCAGGAAACCTGAATTATTCCTTTAAAGGGAATGTGTCATCAAAAATGACTTATTATTTAACTCACATTTTTATGTTCAACACATTTTGTAAGAATTTTTAGTTATATTTTTTTAAAATTTTCCATATCACTTTCAGTATTTTTTTTATAATTCTTAAGTCCTGCAGTTTTCACTTTGGCTACTAGGCCTAATAATTGTCTGACACTTCCTGTTCTGTACAGAAAGATTCTCAGCTGTCTGCTCATTATCAGCACAAAGATGGTCAAACTGAAAGGAGACACCAGTGTGAATAGATAACACAGGATCCACCAGTCACAAGAGGAGATGGTCACAGTTCACCCTTTCACCTCCCTGAACACTGATTTATTCCCAGGTCACAGGGCATGGCTAGAAGACTCTCCTATAGAAGTGAATGGGACTGAGTCAGTCTTAAAGGGGTTGTCTCACTCCATTGATTCATCTCACCTCACTCCAGTTTTCTTGATTTCATTTTGAATTCAGGGGCGTGTTTACTGGCTTCTACTAGGCTGCAGTAGAAGCCAGGTCTGTAGCTATAGCAACCAGTGCTGGCAGCCTATCAGGAGAGAGTAAACAGGTCTGTAGCTATAGCGCCCTGAGGAGCTGATGCAGCCCATACAAGAGGGGATATCTAGGAATTGGTAGGACACTGTTAGTGGACACATATTGCAAAGTGACTTGCTTTTGCAAGATCTTTAGCATAAAAAGCAGCAATCCTTGTAGTAAGACAACTCCTTTAAGGCTCCTATGTGCATGAAGCTACTGTAAAGCTCTTTTGATGCTGTTAAAAGGTCTGTAAAGCAGTGAAAACAAGGCCTAGTGGCCAAATTGAAAACTGCAAGACTTAGGAATTATTAAAAAATATTGAAAGTGATATGAAAAATAAAAAAAATAAAATTCCTAAAAAAGTGTTAAAAATGGGACTTAAACAATGACTCATTTTTGATGACACAGTCCCTATAATTTACCTCCTTACACTGCATTGTTTTAGTTTTTTTTAAGTCCCCTTCTTCTTCACAACTCCCCAAGTTTAACAGGCAAAAAGCATGACAGCACGAGGGATTGTTACAGGAAGCAGAGATGGTCAATCTCTTATCTAATGGAAGACTACAGTTTAAATGCAGCATGCTGTAAATCCATTGGGCTCGCACAGTTGATGGACTGCAGAAGTGGTTTTTTTTTTCGGGTAGAGGGTTTACTTGGATATGAACTTTACAAGAAACAGAGGGATTACACTTAATCTCGTTTGTGCAGTTGCAGGAAAAAAAACTGTTGCTCTATACAGTCAGCCGTGGGTATTTATGGTAATCTGTGGCTTTTCAGAATTGCTCTGCCACAGTTCAGAGGTCATTGAATGTGATTATATCCTTCTGTGATACAGCATTCTGAAACTCTCCAGAGGGTCTACACCTGTGTGAGCCGACCGTACCCACTAAAGAAGCTGGCTCGACGCCAGCAAACACGGCACAAGCACAAGTACTTGTTAATATGACCAACGTAAGGGGAAATTATTTCACTCTATGGAAAAAAAATAAACCACACAAAGGCTTTGGTTCACAAGAAATAAATGAAAGGACACATTTGCTCATTTCCACGTCTGCTTGCTATATACATAAATATAAATAGGGGAACGGAGTCTGGAATGTTAGGAAGGAAAAAAATCTTGAAGCACTAACTAAAACGAAGTCAGCTCTCGGTAAAGAGAATAAAATATCGGCATATGTCCTGAGATATTGCCACAGCTTATAGATGAAAAGAATACCCCAAAAAATTGTATCCCAAAATTTAAAAGCTAGAAAGTAAAAAAAAAATACTTTTTAGATCTTTTTTAAACAAATAAAAATTTTTTAATATATATATTTAATATATATTTATATATTTTTTTTTTTTTTTTTTTACTGTTTATAAAAAAATTAATAAATTTGTTTTTTAAATTTTTTACTATTTATTGGATACAATTTTTTGGGGTATTTTTTTTTTCTATAACTGTTTATATATTTTTTTTATTGTTTATAAAAAAAATCTAAAAGTTTTGTTTTTACTTTTTACATTATATTGGATACAATTTTTTGGGGATTTTTTTTTAAGCACTACTAAAGAAGTAGCTCGTAAAGAGAATAAAATATCGGCATATTCTGATTTTACGCAGCTTATAGATGAAGAATACCAAAATTGTATCCAATATAATAGCATATAAATGTAAAAACAATACTTTATTTAATCTTTATAACAATAATATATATATTGATAATATATTATTTTATTTTATTTATATATATAGTTATATATATAATTAAAATATATTTTTTTTTATTGTTTATAATAAGATCTAATAAAGTATTGTTTTTACATTTCTATGCTATTATATTGGATACAATTTTTTGGGGTATTCTTTTTATATATAAGCTGTATATATATATATTTTTTTATTGTTTATAATAAGATCTAATAAAGTATTGTTTTTACATTTCTATACTATTATATTGGATACAATTTTTTGGGGTATTTTTTTTATCTATAAGCTGTATATATATATATTTTTATTGTTTATAATAAGATCTAATAAAGTATTGTTTTTACATTTCTATACTATTATATTGGATACAATTTTTTGGGGTATTCTTTGTATTTATAGTATCCATTCTCCTTGCTTTGGCCCTTGTATTTATAGGTTTACAGCTTATAGATAGTGTAAAATCAGAGCAAATACACAGAAATGGGAATTTATTTAAAATTGCAGAATATTTACTTGCAGGTAATGGAATATCCAATGAATTACCGCTGGATTCCCGTAGTTCAACCCCCCAAATGACTGCGCTGGACCTATTATTGTGCTTTAGCATACGAAATGCGTTTTCCTATTCAAGAAATAAAATCCTGATAACAGAATAAGAGATTAAGCGCAGTCACTTGGGTTGTTGAACTACAGGAATCCAGCGGTAATTCATTGGATATTCCATTGCCTGCATATCTGCGTTCCCGGCTCCATGACGGCTCCAGGGCTTTACAACCAGACAGCAGCGATCCTCACCACTGTCAGTTCTTCAATTAACTGAAGGCTTTTCTGAGTGTTGTGCCTCTTCCTGCACAACTCATTAAGGTTAGTGTATAGGAGATAATATAATAACTGCTATATCCAAGTCGCAGTACTTGCGCTAGGGAGCGCTTCTCTCTTTTTCTATTGCATAATTTTTACTTAATTAAAGGGGTTTTGCCATGATGTAATGTTGACGTGGGATCCTCCAAGATGCGTATTTAATCACTTTTCTAAATATATTTGATTACAAAAAGTGAAGCCTGTGAGAGCTACAGCATTGCTCAGTCCCGCATAGTTTCCTGAAAGTTTACAATAGACACGACCAGGACACTGACAGGAGCTGATCTGGCCGCGCTTGCGTGTTTGCACTTCTTATCTGATGACAGGGAACATGAAGGAGCTTGCAAGGGGCTGGGGAGAAAGTGTAGTGTATGAGGCTTTCTACTGTATTGAGAATCCACTGGTTCTAATGTAATTATTTGAGTAAACATTGCAGACGCTCCCTTCTTCCTCACTCTCTGCTCAGCCCCCTCCCTCTCACCCCTGCAACCGTTCATGACTCAGCATGCTTTGTTTATAGACTCTCCTGAGCAGATAAGAGGTAAGGAACTCACTTCGTGGCAAAACCCTTTTAAGATGCATATAGGTCTACTCTTTAGGGCAAGTTCACACAGTGTTTTTGGATCTGTTTTGGATCTGAAAATCGCATCCAAAAACGCAGTGTAAATCGGATCCAACACGTATCCAACATGCAGCTGGGTGTTTGGATGCGTTCTGGCTGCAGCAGAATCAAATCCTATAGTTTATAATAGGGCTCCTGCTGCGTCTTTCGTACCAGGAATTGACAGGACAATTCCTGGGATGGATCCGAAAGACAGATTTGAAAGACACAATTAAACACGCATCAGCAAACACTCGTCCGAACGCCGCAATGTAAATCACACTGCTCATTGCTAGATGCATGTTTGGGTCTGTCTAGACCAGGCATCCTAAAACTGCGGCCCTCCAGCTGTTGGGAAACTACAACTCCCATCATTCCCACTGTTGTAGCTTATATAAATGAATGATGAGAGTTGTAGTTTCCCAACAGCTGGAGGGCCGCAGTTTGAGATGCCTGGTCTAGACAGACCCAAACATGCATCTGAGAACATATGTTCACACGGACCCGACACGCCATGTGAACATACCCTTACACAACGGCAATACAGGTGCGTTTTGACCTCTGTATGTATGATACCCAGACCTCGCGCAGTTCAGAAGAACCCTAGGAGGACCAAACAGTGAGCCCGTGTTCACACGGCTTATTCAAGCCGTAATTGCGAGCCGGATTGCGCTCGCAATTCCGGCTTGAATAAGGGGCGCGGCCCAGCGGCCCCATAGTTACTTTTCCCCACGGGCGTTTTGCCCCCCGGGGAAATGTGCATGTCACTTTTCCCCCCGCGGGGGCTTCGCCGAGCGGGGGGGAGGCGCGGAATCATGTTTTATGGAACTTGGTTTACCGTAATTACTGCGAGGATTGGCCCCGTACGAGCACAAACCCGGCGCCAGTCGGCTCCAATCCGCGCCGAAAAAAAGCCGTTAAAAACGGCCCCTTAAAGCAGACGAAGGCTTTGTTCACACAACCGATTTTTCCATCAAAATATTGGGGCACTTTTTGAAAAATGTTTGGTCAAGCTTTCCCTTGTTGCCATAGAACCAATCAGGCCCCCCTTTCATTTCTATGGCTCTGAAAAAATGAAACGGGGGGGTGGGGGGGGGTTTAACTATGGGAAAAAGGGAAGGAGTTTGTAGTGGAGCCTCCGTCCGGTCGCCTTTTTTTTTTCAGCAAAACAGCCGAAATATGGGCAGTAGGGAGACCCAAAAGAGTGCGGAGTCCGAGCCCCTGTGCCGTGGCCCGCTCTTCCCCTTTCCCGCGCTTCCTCCCAGAGGCGCCATCTTCCCTCCCTCCCCGGAGTGCACCCGAACCCCCCACCCCCGCGGAGCTTCGGGCGACGAGTGGAGGATCCTGACATCGCCGGCGCGGCGGCCCCCGAAACCCCCGACTTCTGCCGCAACCCCGGGACCCGCATCGGAGCCAACTGCAGTGAAGGGCTCCCGGGGAGGGGACAGACAGGGGAGAGGCGGCGGGAAAACAGCGCGACGGCAGGCGCGCCATCGCAGCAGCGCAGATTCGGCGGGAGCAAAGGGGCGGGGGGTGCCCCACGGAGCCCTGCAAGGTACGATTCCCTCTTGCCAGATGGAGGGATCGGGCCCCCTTTGCCGTTACCCCAGGTCTGGCTGCAGCAGCCTGGGGGGGGGGGGGGGGGTCGCCATTAAGCCTCAGACGCAAGGGGGCCCCGGACTCTTCCTGCTGCCCCGACAAGTAAAAAAAACCTGTGGTCACTCTACTTTACCTGGGGATCCCCCTTCCCCGCTTCCCCCGGGAAAGTGGGCTGCGGCCCCCAGCTCCCTTTCACAAGGGGAGGCCCTTTGGGGCTTCACCTCCCCCTACTGGCCCCGTGTGCAGCCTCAAGAGCAACAGCTTGGGGTGGGGGACACTCCTTCAGGTCCCACCCCCCCATGCCTACGTATGCATGAGGCCCCGCAGCCCGCTCAAGGCGCCTGTGAACCTGAATCTTTAAAATGGCCTGCCCCTCTGAAAAGCAGAGGCCCCAAACCGGTCCCGATCAGAGCTCACCCCTGAGGATGTGGCCCCTTTCCCCCTTGCCCCCCACCAGGGTACCCTGGGGCTCCGCTTTGAACTTGCCCCCTGGGATCCCAATCCAATGTCCTGGAGCCCGAACCCCCGGCTTCAATTGGAGAGCCCATGCATGGGGGTCTTTTGTGCAGCACAGGCCTCAGTTTTACCCCTTGCGGAAGCCCTCCAGGCCTTGGAGGCCCACCCCGAGCTTAAAAAACCTTCCTTGATTCCAAAATAAAAGGGAATTTCAGCAAAAAGGCCCCGGATTTACGCCACACCTGGGACGGGCTGATTCGGTTCAAGCGAAATTACGACCCTAAAAAAGTGGGTTTCAAGGCGGGGGGGAAACCGAAAAAATTTAACAAAGTCTGCAATTGCTGCCTTGCAAACGTCCATGTTGGAGCAACAGAACCGAGTTACGCAGGTGGTGGCTGCAGCAGACGAAATAATCTTAGGATCAGAGGCCTACCGGAGTCTATTAAAACCGGCGAACTTATTCCTACCTGAACAAAAGTCTTCAATTATATCCTGGGGAGGCCAGAGGAGACGGGAATAGAATTTGATCGGGCCCACAGGGCCCTCCGCCCGCAGAGCCAAGACCCTGCTCGACCGAGGGACATAATCTGCAGAATACACAGATATACACTGAAAGAGGAAATAATGCGCCCAAAACCGCCTTATGCAGAGAATCGTGTTTTTAATGGTATGCGGCTCGATTTATTTCCGGACCTCTCTAGGAGAACCCTTCCCCCTCAGCCTCTGTAAAGGGCCGCTTTTGTCATTTTGCAGGAGCGGGGATCCCTGTTGGGGCTTCCCGTTCTCAATTCAGGTCGACACAGAGACAAACTTCTGGTACCCCGGCACCTGCGCCCCCTGGGCCTTTCTTGCAGCTCTTGGCTCCCGGATCCCCTTCCGGACTGGAAGCCAAAGGAAGCGGACCTTTCTGTCCCTCAATCCACCTGGAATCAGAGATAGGTTTTTTACCCAACGGAGCTCCGAAACCCCAAAGACCCCCGCGGCCCGGGCAGCCCTGAGTCCTCTCCACTTAAAAGGTTTCCCGCCCGTGAGTTAGGGATGAAGGCTCATCGTCAGGTTAACGTGTTATTTTCCCTGTTTTTTCCTTTTCCTCTCGTGTTTTTTCTATTCCCCTTCGGGTTTCCAAAACCCTGCCCTCTTTCCTTCACGGTGTGCTTTTTTTTATGTTGTATTACCCGATGTTACACTGATTGCTTCCAGATATTTTACTGCTTTTTGGGGTCAGAGCCATGGGGGAACGAGGTGGCGATGGTTCTGGGTTTTTTGACGGGACCCCCTCCCCCCACGCTATTGCCTTGAAACCCCATGCAAGCGGGATAAACTGGGTTTAGATATTGTGTATAGTGTTAGGTACCGTGGGGGAGGGGGAGGGGGATTGGTCTTGTGGGCATTCTTGGAAAAGCGGCCGGGCCCGCCCCCTTTCCCCCGCCATGTTTATGTTGTTTTAACGATGTTACAATCTGATTGATTCAGATCTCTTACTGATCGCTTGTCGAGCCAGGGGGGGATCGGGTTTGGTATGATTTGCGAGATTTGAAAGGCCCCGCCTCCCCCCATCGCTCTTTCCCACCTAGACACCATAGCAAGCGGGGTAACGGGGTTAGTATTGTGTATTTGCTGTTGGGTACCTTTGGGTTGGGGGGGATGGCTCTGGCGCACTCCTTGGAGATTGGGGCCCCCGGGTCTCTGTTCAGAAATGTACCCTTATTCCTGTGGTCCATTGTTTTTTTTTTTTTAAACGTATGCATTGTTACTTTTGCCACACGCCCCCATGCCCCTGGGGGGGCACTGGCCAGTTTTTTTTTAAATTTTCTGGCCTCCGCAGTACTTTTTTGCTCCTGCATGGTTTGGCCTGGTTCTAGGGCCTTTTTTTTGAAGTTGGACTTGTTGTCCTCTTTTGCATTCTCTATTCCCCGAGTCGGTCCACCCTTTTCCAACATGGCATCTTGGGTATTTCATTGAGGTCCCCCCCTTACCCTTTTAGGTAGTTTTAGGATTACATCCCTAAATGTAAAGGGTTTTAAATGTACCGGAAAAAACTGCCAAGTCCTTTATTCTCCACAACAGAGGTGCGCATCGCCCCTTTTACAGGAGACCCACCTGGGGACGCCCCACATTCGGGCTTCCAAATGGGTATTCTGGCCGGTACCATAGCAGTAACTCGTTGCCAAAACAAAAGGGTGCGTCTTTTCCTTAATATTGCCCGGGTTAGATTTGTTTTAAAAGGGATTGAGCTCGTTACCTGTTGTCAAATGTTTTTCCAAAAGGCCGTATTACCCTCGCCAAATTTTTTGCCCCCAGACAGGCTGCCTCCCTTTTTTCAAAACACTAGATGGGCCCCAGGGTTTTGCCAGGGACAACCAAACCTTTGTGGTGTTTAATCTGGCCTCAACCCTCAATGGACCTTCTGGGGGTCGCTCTGCATGACGGGAGCTCCCTGAGTTAAAACGTAAAATTTCTTCACGATTTGCAATGGTAGATTTGGGGTCTCCTTTATCCCAAAAGATAGGGACTATACCTTTTTCCCACCACACAAAACCTATAGCAGAATAGTTATATTTCCGGGCCCACTCCCCGCTCCCTCAGGGCTCCCATTCCCCCTTTTTAACATTCACACTCAGCCACGCCCCAGTGATTGCAATAATTCTCCCCAAAGAAAACCCCCCTTTTATGGAAATTAAAAAATCCCGCTGTTGTCACTTTGCCTCCGGGCTTGAAACACGATTGACTCTTCCCCTCACGCATTCTCAATAATACTCAGCGGGGTTAAAAAGGGGAAATTTTAAAACCGTCCTTGGCGTCCCCATAAAACATGGGCCGAGACTAAAAAAAGAGAGGGAGCCAAATTGCAACCCTCATGCAGAAAATGAATCCCCTTTTTGATCCATAAGTCCAAGGTTGGATCGACCTCAGGATTTGTACAACCGGACGAGATTTTGCAGTTTTGGGTCACAAACATAAACGCTATCGTAACTTTGCGCCAAATCCCATTCACTTGGAGAACAAACCCGGGAAATGCCTGGCCCGTTACGGACAAAAAAAGGCCCCATTGTTCATACCCCAATTAAAAGTTCGACAGGGCCCGCCCCCCCAACCCCCCTCACCGGGATATATAAAAAAATTTCCAAAATTACTATACTGGATTATTAATCTTCTCCCCTGGGGCGGGGCTCGCGGGACTTTAAGGCAGATTACAACATTACCTTCCTTAAACCCCCCTGCCCCTTTTGGGCTCTACTCCCTCGGCCTCTCAGAGGAACCTTTGGGGCGGAAGGTTAAGGGGGGCGATTGGCGCTTCCCGCAGGAAAAGCCCCCGGGCCGGATGGCTTAATACTCCCATCTTTTTCAAAACCTTAATGGAGAGCTGCTACCCCTTTTGGGGCCTTTTTAAAAGATATCCCAGGGCTCTAAAATTTTTCCAGCTTTTTTGGATTATATCACAGTGTACGAAGGGGGCAAGGGTCCCAGCTTGTGTCCAAGTTATCCCAATTTCTCTCATAAATACCACGCCAAACTCTTTTCCCAAAATTGGTCGTTTAGGGTCAGCCCTTTTAGATTGCTCATACCCGGGGCCAGGTGGGTTTGTCCCCCTTTGGGGCAGGGAATTTCCCCCAAAAATTCACATACTTCAGCAAATCCCTCTATAAATTTCCCCCGTGTCTTTTTCTCTGGATGCCCAAAAGGCTTCGACCCCGGGGGGGACTGGTCGTTCTTTGACAGTACTGGAGGATGGGTCTGGGCCGGAAAAGATGAAACGCATATCCCCCTAACATTTTCCCCCGGGGGTTTAAAGGTGAACTTTCTTCCCCCCTTTCGATAAGCAAAGGTCCAGGCGGGAGTCCCTTTTTTCTCCCTCTCTACATTTTAGCAAGGAGCATCTCATGCAAGTATCGAGCGGGGCGACTCTACCGGGTATCCCCCGGGTTTCCAACCCGCCAAGGGT